>JBCFYV010000003.1:38566464-38588019 GCA_039000515.1 Timema cristinae | reverse complement strand
TAAATGATTTTATTAAAAAATGTAAACCATCTAAAAAGTATTATTTTACTTAAATAACATACTAATCAGTTTAACTTAACTCTTGGGAAAGGGAATTTTGTCATTTGACAATCAATTTTAATCATGGGTATATTAAAAAACAAACATAAGCTAAGCCTTTACAACTCAACCATGTCCCAACTTTCAAAATGTCCATACTACTTGCATATAGTATTTGCTTTCAGTGTAGGTGTGTGTGTGTGTGTGTGTGTGTGTATAGATGATTATAAATACTTTTTAAAGGGTTTTATTTATATATAAATAAGATCCATGTAAGTTAATAAAAACACATTAAATGGCCGTTTCTCCTTTGTCTTTCAAATGAAATAAAAATATATAACAGGGCCGTGTTGAGGGGGTGTATTTTGGGAAGACAAACTCCTCCCGAAAGTATTATTAAAAAGGTGTGTTTGTTCCTGGATTAGGTCTAGGATAGTAGCTTATTATTGGAGTCCTATAAAATTAATAGCACCTACAGCACTTATGATGTCTAAATACACTTTAGTTATTTCAAGATGTATTCGATGCCGTCACAGGAAATAAGCCCAGATTGTATGAGACCGACGTCTTTAACCCACTTGCCCCCGAATGCTGGTCATTATGTATATTCCGGTGCTTCTCTTGTGTTTCCAAGTCCCTACCGCGATACAATATTATGCAAGTTTGTAAGTCGTCGAGACTGTGTGGAAATCTGCGGTTCTCGCCCTATCTCACATTTATTCCACTTCGCCGGGTCTCCATTAACTCATAGAGCCCCTCCCTTACTCAACTTCTTTTAAACCTTCCCTAATCCTAGGCAGCCCGTGTGACCTTCACCCTTCAAGATTTGTATAGTGAATTGGAGACTGGCCTTCCGCGACCTCCGGAATGGTGGGAGGGGGCGTCACCGAAATGAAACGTACTATCGACTTTAATCTTGCACACCCCATCGAGAATCACTGATCGACTGCTTTGTTGTTGGTAAAAACCAGGATCGGGGCTTATTAAGTTGTGGCAGAAGGGAGCTCGAGTAATTTTACAGTTTTTATAGCATTACATTTTTTTTGCCAAAACAAATCAAATATTTCTCCAGTAGCAACATATAGTTTAGTTCTCTGCACATGCTAATATCAACAGACCTTGAATATCTGTTAAGGGTGTCCTGGAATTTTGTCAAAACATTTTATATAAGATGAAAAGGTTTTGACAAAATTCCAGGACATCCTTGACATAATATGTCATTCAAGATCTGTTGGTAATAGCATGCGCAGAAAACTAAACTATATGTTGTTACTGGAGAAATATTTGATTTATTTGGCTAAAAATATTTCATTTCTATAAAAACTGTAAAAACACAGCCTTATTTGTTACGGAAGTTAATTTTAAGACCTCATAATTAGCCACATTATTTTTTAATTAATTTTAGATTCTTTTTTCAACATAATTATTTTTACAACGCGTCTTTATGCGCATTTTAATTACGTGGTTGAGGTATGGATGATGAAGGTAGAACTTAGAGGAAATGTCCCCGCATTTGTTTGGCGAGATAACATGGTAAAACATTTAGAAATAACCTCCCCCAGTACGCCCGGCTGAAATTCGAACTCGGACCTCTCCGTCACCGCCAAACTAAATTATATTATCCTGATTATTCAGTCTTGTTTGCCTATGAACGATAGTTTTAATATGAATACTACAAGCAGGTGAAAATAAGGAAAACCTGAAAGACATGGTGAATTTTTTATTTCGGGGAAATGTCAGGAAATTGAATTAAATATACGGAAAAAATGAAGAGTTAAGATACTTGTTATAATAACTATTAATTTCACAACTAAGCACTAAAATAACAAGTGAGCGAATTTGTTTCTCGCGTGTTAACAAAGTACATTGCCCAGAGATGACATTTTGCTAACATGAGATGATTGTAGAATTTTTTTATGCCACTTTTACACAGCGCCACAAATAGTACCTAAAACATTTCTTACTTCAAAAATAACTTATACAAATATTGATGTTTGGTAGTTGTTTGCACCTTATTTTAAAATATGTGATACATGCAGAAGGTCTAGATGAAAAAAAATTTTAATTATAAAAAAACTGGAACAGGGTCAATTAAGTCAATACAAATAATGGAATATTTTCTGGGATTCCTTAAAAAGTCAAGGAATTTTATATAATAAGTGTTTTAGCCAGCCGGATGATAAGTAAGATATTTCATTGATATGTTGCGAAATATTATACTAATAAGGTCTACCTACAAATATAAAGTCGCATAAAATGTTTATTATTATATTTAAAAAAAAATTATTTAGAGTAGAAATGGAACCATAAGTACAAGTATATTATCTATAACCCGCCCCACAAGTGTGCACAGGGGATAATGGCATCATACTAATCTTATCGTCTAATCGTCACCTGACATCTAAAATTCCCTTCAAGCGTGCTGTTAAGCAATTTATCTTTTCTAACAAGCTAAACTGAGCTCTTGAAACTACATGAGCTTTAAATGATTGTATGGATGAGCATTTCGAATGTTTCTCTACTTATTTGAATATTCCTTTATTAAAATTCGTTTGTTTTTCAATAAATGTAATAATGTATGCTGCATTCAATGCTTGTTAAGTGGAAGAGAAGGCTAACGCCTTAACTTCACCAGATAAATAAAGGCCATTATTTTTATTATTATTATTATTATTATTGGTGAATGAAAAGTGAGGCTTGAGCTCGAATTCCGTCTGGGCGTACAAAGGTATTTTTTCCTAAATAGTTTATCTTTCTCTCTTCACGCAAATGCAGGTACATTTCCTTTGAACATATACCTACCTCTTCTCTACCCCAAAGTGTAACTATACGGTTAACCATATGGATAGTAAAAACGAGCACGCTAAAAAAATCAATACTATAGTTTTACATGCACATTTATATCATGTTTAGATATTGTATGCATATTATAATGAGATGTGAATGTATGTGTGTGTGTGTGTGTGTGTGTGTGTGTGTGTGTGTGGAATGATTGTGTGCCTTAATGTTTGTTTTTGTTTTTATTTCTTCTCTCTCTCCCCTTTATTTAGTTCTACTTTTCTCATTTATTTTATTTTACTATGTTCATAAATGTACATGCATATATATTAGAACTATTTTTGTACAGATGCTATAAATTAGTTTTTAGCACATTAATATAAAATATACGTTTGATGTTACCTGCTTAAATTACGTATTAGTCTCACCTTTTAAAGATAAAACTTGGGACGCCTTTTAATGGGGTGACCCTTATATCCTTGCACTTTGTGATAAGCCTGGTTAACCCAAAGTGGGAATGGGGAAGGGTGGGGGTAGCTATATCTAACCCATTTCCCCGAGATGGGATTTAATTTGTAATTGACATACAAACTAAGTAGAATGGGGGAAAGGGGTGGGGGGGTATTTTATCACACACGTGGGACTCTGTGAACGTGGCAACCTCGCTTCTTTTGGTCGGAAAGTGGTTAGAAAGAGGGTGGGGGGGAAGGGAGAAAACATTTGATTTGGGGCTATTATTTTGATTAAAACTTAGTCACTTTGATAGTAGGCTAAAAATATGCGATATATTTATTCTTTAAATGGCGCCTTGTTGAGCGGTTTGTTGAGGGAAACAGGACTATAACTAATGTTTTTACTCGTCAGAGAATGAATGGTTCTAGAACTGTGGAAATGCTACTAAAAAGTCTGAAGTAACAGGACTATTAATTATCATTCCCTCTATTTAGAGAGCTGCCACGAACCTAGAGCACTGAGAGAATATGGAAATTAAAAGGAAAAAAAAAAATCATCTAGCTAAAAGCTTTAAGGTGCGGCTGAAGGGAGCGCGAGTAGTTTTCCAGTTTTTATACCAATAGATTTTTTTTGGCCAAACTAAATCAAATATTTCTCCAGTAGCAAAATAGAGTTTAGTTCTCTGCACATGCTAATATCAAAAGATCTTGAATATATGTCAAGGATGTCCTGAAATTTTGTCAACACCTTTTAAATAAAGAGAAAAGGTTTTGACAAATTTCCAAGACACCCTTGACATATATTCAAGATCTGTTAATATTAGCATGTGGAGAAAACAAAACTATATGTTGCTACTGGATAAATATTTGATTTATTTTGGCCAACAAAATTTCAATTCTATAAAAACTGTAAGAACACTTGCGCTCCCTTCTGCCGCACCTTAAATAATAGGATTTTGCATTAAAGAATGAATTGGATGGCGTGAATAAGCTTTAGTCGTGAAAAGGAGATAGGTATGGTTTATTTATACCCTTGCTAATTCATACAGATTCGAACACATGTTCTATCACTCCCCTAACGCCTGAAACTTTGGTTTGTGTAATAACTGCATGATTAAAAAATCAAACGGAACAAGTATCAAATGGGTTGGATTTCAACATTCTGATGACGTCATCGACAAGGGGAAGGTATTTGCAACATCCTAAGGAAGAGGAGGGGAAATAGCGCATGTAAGGCTTAGGGTACCTTTCTACATGATTACAATAATATATATATATATAATCTCCTGTTATAGAACAATACTTACATGGTCTCACAAAAGTCGCTGAATGGAAACTGAAATGTTATTCTTCCTTTTTACTATTATATTTGTGTCTGGGAAAATGGAAATTCCCTCTGGAAAAAAACATGGAATCTCGCATTAAGAAAATAGTAGCAATTTATTTTTTTATGTACTGAGGTCTCATAGTTGAAACGAAGAGTTTAAAAGAGTTTGTTTTTAAATTGCTTTTTTCAACGGTTATAATATACTTGGTTTTCTCCACAGAAACTTACTATAGTGTATTCACCATAACTTTGGTGAACTTTTTATAAATCTAGACGAGTCACTTAAAACAATTAACTTAGATATCCACCCGTTGAATCGTCTACAAATATGTTTACTAGTAGTAGAAAAAAACCGATTACTTTTACAAATTTCAATATGTAAAACATGACGAAGGATAGGGAAGGAAAATGCATCCCAAAAATATATGTTTAACAAATAAGTTTATTAAAAAGTAAATCAAAAGAAATAGAATTACATATGAATGAAGAGATTTTAATTGAATTAATTAATTATAACTCTACTCCGTTATGGAGGTAGAAAACATAAGGTACGACGAATTGGTATAATTACTTTGTCCTCAAGAAAGCAACAGAGGTTAGATAGAACATTTAGTTTAGTTTAATAACTCTAGAAATAGGGACATCGCTCTTACTATAATTTAAGCTAGCTTTCTTGTATCAACCCACAAGGAGAGTCACGAAAAACTAAAAAATTATGTCCTATAAAAGGAGCTTCCACTGTACAAATAATAGATGGTCTAACAATCAGGCATCTACACATAAATTTACTATGACCGGTCATTTACTAATCAGTACTGCCAGAGCAATCAATAGTAAATTTATACATCTACCCATAGCTAAGGCATACAATAGTTAATTATAACTATCTTTAAACACTAAGATAAATAAGGTGCCTGATGGGGCCGAAAGAAAGCATTATCCTCGCGGGCCACTACTTCACTCTAGTAGTGCTCCCACAGGTTGCGCACCGTAAATAATACACAAACAAGGCTGAAATTGTTACTGCAACTATTCACTGACCTAACTAGGTTCAAGAAAATGTTAGATGATCTGATTGTTGCCATAAATGATATTCTAAACGCCGGTTTAGGATGTCATAAAAATATAACGATGTCTTAAGGACTTATAAAAGGAGATCTAATTCAATCACGTGGTCCTATACATGTATAGAGCGTAGAGCCCTCGTATTTAAACTATGCCTTATGGGCATAAGGAGATGATTGTCAGACTATCTGACCCAAGAAACTATGTCTGATAGACATATAAATTAGCGTCAGGCATCCTGACGACATAAACTATGTCTGATGGACATAGAATATAAAGCAAGACATAACACCTGAAACTATGTTTGATGGATATAGATAGCAACGTCAGATAAACTGACAAGACACTTAATCGACATTTAAAATGAAGCAAAGTATCCTAATACGTGAAACTATGTCTGAGGGACATAGATAGCAACGTCAGACATTCTAACATGATACTCAACCTTCTCAGAAGAGGCTTCCTCTGCGAGGCGACGGTGAGACTGACGCCTGACACATCGTGACCACCAGTGTCTTCGGTTCTGAAGTTGTATGGAGTAGTTCCTTCTCCGGTGAATAAATACAATGGAATACAAAAATGATGATCCATGGGACCTGTTATATAGCAATAGAACGTGGACAGGACATGGAGATCTAAGTGTGAGAAGGGGGGGGGGGGAGGTAGTGAAATAAATCCACCTCATTAGCGCTGTCAGCCGGAGTGATGATCCAGACAATAATCTTTCTTTTCTTCGACGTGTGCCCCTCGATCCATACGTGAACATGCATACGACACCGAACTAGTGTGATGGGGCAATGTTCCTTGACGCTTGGGCGTTTCCCGGGAACATCAATTCAGAGTGAGTCACCACCTATATCTTCTTATTGGAATAGATTAGTAATTATTATCTTGTTTTAATTGTCTTTATGGAATTTCGATGTAGATGTCATTATATAAGTGACATGCTACACCGTCTTAATAATTTATTTATTTCTCTTTGAAAAGAAGTTTCAATAGGTGATGGACGCCACTAGTAAAAGGGAACAAACATAATTCAATGTCGATTTATATATTATTGTTTGGATTAGTAACTTTTCCTAAATCAGTAAAATCTAGGGGTGTACCGATGCGGATACCGCTGAATCATTATCGGTAAATGATTGTTGCATCGGCAATTAATCGTAACAGCCGATTATTATGCCAATTATTTTTTTAATTAACTTTTAATGCAAAATTTCCTATTTGGGTATTTTAGTGATGATTGCGGGCTATGCAAATATTACGTAACCAGCTAAAGAAATATAAGTTCATACCGTTGATCAAACTAACAGTCTAGTTCCAACATTCGCCGGTTAGCCATAAAATATTTTGTTTATTCATACAATCTTTTAGTATTCATTCATTAACTGTTATCATTCTTCTAAGCATATTTCCTATTATTGATATTAGTAATCGATATTTGGAATTAATTGGTGTAAATAATTGTATCATGAACAATTAATCTAATTAATCGATAATCGATTTTACTGAATAGGTACATGGTACACACCTAAAAATCCAAAGTTAGAGTAAAATTTTCATAGGAAAAACTTTATCTAAGCTACTATATCTACTTTAATAGTCACACACCAACTCATTTAATACTTAGCTCACACTTTTGAAAGATATTATCAACATTTATACAATAAGAATAATAATTATAATGTTACCACAAAACAAAACAAAAACGAATGTATTTACTAAACAAATGTATTTTAAATACGCCTACGGTTTAGGGGCAAGTAATCTAGAATTTAAAGAAAATACACCCTCATTTGCGTGGAGCGAGGGTGAAAAAACCCATTTTGAATAAAGAACAACTAGTATACCCAGATGAGATTCGAACTGTAGGCCTATCACTGGGAAACCAGACTAAAGGAGCCCGCCAATTAGTGCGTGTACCAACCGATGTGAATGGAGAAGAATGGTAAAATATATTTATAGCATATGTATATTAAGATGCGGACTAATATCACCAACTATGAAAATCCATATATTACGGGGTATGAATATATGAATATGATCGAGTTGTTTCTAATAACATTCAAACTTGTTTAGAAGCATCTTGAATTGACGGCCCTTACATACTAACAACCGCTCGTATATTTTTGTCACTGGATCCCTCTGCCCGTTATGGCTATAAGCATTTCTACTAATTATGCTAATATGTGCTCTGGATGAATACAGTGAAATTTACCGGAATTGGCCTGAAGGGAGAGTGTAAAACTATTTAGGATAAAGCAGCCACACTGTACACCCGACAGGGTTCTAACACTGCTCTCCCCGTCATCGTTGCCTAAGCTCATTCGACCACCGAAGCGAGTAAGAAATCTAATAATTGGTGCTAGAGCTAATCGTGTTTATCTAAGTTAGCTGTCATGCTCCAAGTTTGTTAATGAATCGTGTTTTCTGTTTATAAAGTAAAGGCTATATTCAAAACAATGTATTTGTTAGCAAACGCTACGTTGCGCATATTATGTTTGATTTGTTTGTTATATCCCCTTTGGTTGGTTGGGTGCCTTAAGTAATTGCTAGTATTGATTGAAGTTGGTTGCTAATATCTTTCCTTCCTAGTCACCCAAACTTATTCTTCCCGAGTTTTAAAAACAGAGTGGCAATACATCTCGGGCCGCCTTTAGAGCCCGGTATTTCGCGAGTAAATGATTTCCCCAGTGTGAAATTATTCTCTCAGAAACACTCGCTGAAGTTATAGACATGTCATCATCTAGAGCTTCCTTTACATATAACGAATGTGTGGAGAGAGAAAAGAAATTGAGAGAGAAAAATGTAGTTATTTCTGTCTTGTTCTTTTTAAAAATTTCTAAACAAGCTAACGACTATTTAATGTTAATCGTCTTACTACCCTTCCCTGCCATCCGCGTATTTATACTAATGGCGTATATGTGGTAAAGGTACAATTTAGAAGAAATGTACCCTCAATGTACCGTAGCAAGAGAGAAAAATGAATTACACTCGTTCGGAATTTGAACCTCTACCTCCTTATCAGCTGAAAATTATACCAAACAAATCTGACAACCCTAACCTGCATACCCACGTATGTAAGTCCAACAGCTATTAGTTTATAGAATTTTTACATAAGAATGTCCAAATATACCGGATTTTGCATCAAAGTGAATACTATTGAATTGGTCCCACACCGGGATTCGAACTGGTGGATTCTCTTAAGATGTGGCTATATAACGCTGAGGTCGCGTTGCGCCTTAACGCTTTTGTGCCCAGCATAAGGTAGATGAGGGATAAAATTATGGGGGAAAAAATCTCAAATTAATAATAAACGATAAATAAATATAATATACATAACACTAGAAGGAAGATAAAAATAAATGTTACGACACAATAGCACAAACTTTTTTCATGTTGTGTATTATAGCTTGAGAGAAAAATTTCAAAAGTCAGTTTTCATTAAAATACCATCAAGTAAGTTATCCTAATTAAAACAAACATATCTTGTCAATCCCAATAAATATCATTTGTATAAAAGTTTTAAACCAAATTGTTCAAATATTTTTAACAAATTCCAAATTAATCCACCCCAAGATTCAAGGACTTTCAATTTCTAGATAAATGTATACTTTATTTTACTCTTTCACCGCTTTACCGTATTTTATTGTGCACTATATTAGAATGTTTAAAAAACATCAAATAACTAGATGGGTTAGATGACCTATTAACATGCCTGGTATATCTAAGAAGCGGGGATACTTTATTCACAATGTGTTTTACCATTCTCTGGTTAGATTTTGAAAGTAGTTCCTTAGTAATTCACTCACTGAATATTTTTCCACTTGAGTTGAATAACTTTACGCGAATAGGTAATGCATAAGGGAATTACTACAATAATCTAAGGCTGGATTTATATTCTTGTATAAAGCATAACTAAAACAATAGAGCACAATTTTTAATAAAAATTCAACCAGCCACAATAAAACGTGATAAAGTCTGACTAGTATTGCCTAACCTCTCTACTCTTGTAGATAAGGCTTCTAAAAATAACTTGAAAAACAATATTATTTAAATGATTTATTTTGAAACATAAAATTAGCCAAATTTTAATTAGTGCCTGTACTATTAAATGCAGACCCCTATCTAATTTATTTGTTTTGATTAATTATTCTAATAAATACAATGGTAGACCCACTTCTCTATAACGGGGAAAAAACCTGTAATTTTTAACCTTTATTTTCAATCATATATTCAGTCGTAATAATTGTGGCTAAAACAAAGAAAATTCATTGTTAACAAACAAATATGCCACAAGACATATTAAACTATTTTCTATCTGCTGGTTGTAGGCCTGCTGGTTTTAATTGGCTAAAGCTTCTCCTTGCATTCTCATTGGCTGATGACACAAATATAAGGGTTGTCTATGCTCAAACCCTCACATGATATGCAAAAGGTTTAAGTTTATCAACTTTCACTTTTCACTTCGTTACGGTTGTGTACACTATCATTGAAAGTAAAGTGTTTCAACTTTATACGCTTGTTATTCTATGCACTATTCATTAATACATACGCGTTATGCGTTGATATGTAAATCCAGCGTAACCAAGGGGTCGCAAACTCAAATACCTAGATGCAGGTAACGAAAATGAGAAGTGGGCTGGGTGTAAGAGAAATCAACTTACAAATTCAATCAAACATTCTTTATTTTTACTGAACATTGGCGTGAGCACGAGCCTTTAATACAAACATGTAGGTGTGATATTGGAGATTAGATTTTAAAATTGAAATTGAAAAGAAAAAAAGAAATTAAAAATAGAAATAGTTAAATAATGAGTATTTCTTTCCTTTGATCTGGAACCTTTTCGATTTTACAATACAAACTTAAAATTCGAATGTTATGTGAAATGTCAGCTCTAAATGCATTTAATTTCGACGCCTTTGAACAGTGATTACTTGTTTGTCTATGTATCACTTCCTATTTAACAGTGATTACTTGTTTGTCTATGTATCACTTCCTATTTAACAGTGATAAACTAACAGCCTTGGGACTGGGTGTTGTCAGTCCTAAAATTAAATTAGTTTCCAAGCCGTGTGCTGATTATCGGTGAGTTTAGAAAGAACACTTAAAATGCTCTAAATAATAACTTTTTTAAAAATTTGTGAGCGAAACAAAACATGTCTGCGTGCTGAATTAGGCGTGTGGGTCACCATTTGAAAGCCCCTGACTTACTAAACCTTTAGACCATCCAGAGCAGTCCGTGGGATCTAATGTTCAGAGTTCCTGGCTACAGAACCATAGGTCTAGAGTTCGATCCTTGGCGGTTCCAGATTTTTATGGGAAGAAATGAGTCTGGAACGGGGTCAAATTCAGTTTCGTGAGGACAAATATGGAGCTACTGTACTTGAATAAAGTAGTGGCTCCGGTCTAGAAAACTGAGATCAAAGGTTGAAAGGGTCGCTGTGATGACCACATGACCGCTAATGTTGGTACTATCCTCGCCACCTTACGGCGTCCGCTCGGTTGGTATTGTTCGCTTGCGGGCTAACGCTGATGCCATGGAGTTAGTATTAAACTTTGTTTACAAAAATGTATGTTTTTCATCAAAACCTTTATTTAACGCATGATTATTCGGTAAATCAATTTTAATGCTCACAGGGTCGCATAGCCTTCTCTTATCCTCTGCAGGCCATATTACATTTGTCTAGATTTATCCTCGTCTTTTCAAGGCATTTCTTCTCTACCTCGTATATATTCACCTAAGACGTTGCAGGCGCTGTAAGGGACGCCCACAGTAGCCGTCTCTTGATTCTTTTTTTTTTTTTTACTTTATTCTATTCTGACTTTGTCCCCTTCCCAAACCTCAGCGCGACTTAGTTCTATTTCCGGTGGCCGGACATGACGTGCTCGTCTCTGCAACCCAAGATGTCTGACTTCCTTCGAAGTCTTCTTCCCCCGTGTTTTTTTTTTTACCGCCGACACACGCCACTGCATCTTCCTCCTGGCGACAACCACCATGTCCGGAGTTCCAGGGCCATGTGCGAAATGTCTTTGCCGACGTTCACGTTTAACAAATAGCTCTACAAAGATATAAAGGTCTAAAAGTTCGCTCTTGTGCAGGGATTTTCAATCGGCTATGTTCACGGGCCCTTGTTTTTACCTCATACATCCCATTCATTTTCTGTATACTTTCTTATAGCCTGCATCGGCGGCTGCTTATTCCAACGCTGTAGACTTAGATTTCTCGTGGTAGTCGTTGAGGAAAAAGTCTGGTTTCGATCCTCGGGTGAGGGACTTTATCTCAAATGAGATTTTCAATGTGGTTTTCACCGTATTCTCTCCACACAATCTCGAATGCGTTTATTTTAAGCTAAGAAGCTGCGGTCGATCATGATCCAAAACTGTTTTCAGAGTCTGATTGCAAGGAGACTAACAGGTTTCATTGTTGTCTAGTATTGTTAAAGTTAGGTATTAGTTGTCGTACGGTCTTATTTTCGCATTAGATGGGATGGCTGGTGTTGAGGAAGCCGGGGTTCGTATCCCTGTTTAGATATATTGAGGGTTGTTTCCCACTCTCCCTCCATACATGTGCGTAAACCTCCTCTAAATTATACTTTACTCATCGTTATTATTCTATAAGTGTAAGGAAATGCGGATAGCCCGGGTGGGAAATAAGATGTGGCGTACACAAAAATTATTGTATTTACTATGTAATACGAATATTTAGTTTGAATAATCTTACAACTCGAGATAGTCTTAACTATCCCATAGCGTTGGTTTAATATAATCTGGTATGTGATCGTAACTCTGCCTTTAACAATTATTCAGTGTAAATGCAATTATATAGGAAAAAACCTTTTCAGACATCATTACTACTAGATATAGGCTCCTACTTTCACGTATTCATACTTCAAATAATGTGATCAGCAACTTCCATTTTTGAAATATAATATCAAATATCCATAAAATAACACCGATACTATAGTAAAATGTTATCATTGCCAACCACAAAATAATATGTTTGTATTTTTTTTTAAAGTATCCTTCCTACTAGAACTCTACCACAGTCCACAGAAGACCCTCTCCCTAATTATATACATACCCAAATAAAAATAGCTTTTCCTATTTTAAAAATACTAAGGACAAATTAATTTTGTTGTGGCTGATACAGAGTTTTTTTTGTTTGTAACCATGCGCACTTTTGTGGCGAGTCACGAGCACGCGTTTGCCAGGATGTCAGCCGCTTGGCACCTGCGCTCAGCGATGGTCATTTGGCACTTGAGCCTCTCCCTTAATTCTTTATTCAAGGTTTCTTATATTTAAAAAGGGTAGTCAAGTCATCCAATTAGTCTTTACACTTTAATTTTCTTTTTGATCTAAAAGTAGACCTATGTATTTTATTAGATACAGATATATTTAAGTATCATTTTAGGTCTCAACCAATGGACCTCAATTATGAGTAAAAACTAATGTTAAAGAAAACAAATCGAATACTATGCAATATTAGGGGGAAAATATCTCAAAGAATTATTCAGTCATTAGATTGGTTTCTTTTGGTTTCTTTAATATCAATCACTTAGATATTAAAACTGTTTTTTTTACCAAAGTAATTTTTATCTATTTACTACAAGAATCCGAAACCACAATATTACATTGCTGATTTTTGGAGAGATCTGGTGAATTTAATGAAAGTAATATATTCTACAAATATGAACTAAAATGACAATCTTGATGTAAATACCTTCTAATAAAATTACCACGAATCTCAACACAGTGACTACACATGTGTACAAATATGAAATAAAATGCCAATCTTGATGTCAATACCTTCTAATAAAATTACCACGAATCTCAACACAGTGACTACACATGTGTACAAATATGAACTAAAATGCCAATCTTGATGTCAATACCTTCTAATAAAATTACATGAATCTCAACACAGTGACTACACATGTGTACAAATATGAACTAAAATGACAATCTTGATGTCAATACCTTCTAATAAAATTACCATGAATATCAACACAGTGACTACACATGTGTACAAATATGAACTAAAATGCCAATCTTGATGTCAATACCTTCTAATAAAATTACCATGAATCTCAACACAGTGACTACACATGTGTACAAATATGAACTAAAATGCCAATCTTGATGTCAATACCTTCTAATAAAATTACCACGAATCTCAACACAGTGACTACACATGTGTACAAATATGAACTAAAATGCCAATCTTGATGTCAATACCTTCTAATAAAATTACCATGAATCTCAACACAGTGACTACACATGTGTACAAATATGAACTAAAATGACAATCTTGATGTCAATACCTTCTAATAAAATTACCATGGATCTCAACACAGTGACTACACATGTGTACAAATATGAACTAAAATGCCAATCTTGATGTCAATACCTTCTAATAAAATTACCATGAATCTCAACACAGTGACTACACATGTGTACAAATATGAACTAAAATGACAATCTTGATGTCAATACCTTCTAATAAAATTACCATGAATATCAACACAGTGACTACACATGTGTACAAATATGAACTAAAATGCCAATCTTGATGTCAATACCTTCTAATAAAATTACCATGAATATCAACACAGTGACTACACATGTGTACAAATATGAACTAAAATGCCAATCTTGATGTCAATACCTTCTAATAAAATTACCATGAATCTCAACACAGTGACTACACATGTGTACAAATATGAACTAAAATGCCAATCTTGATGTCAATACCTTCTAATAAAATTACCATGAATATCAACACAGTGACTATACATGTGTACAAATTTAAACTAAAATGCCAATCTTGATGTCAATACCTTCTAATAAAATTACCATGAATCTCAACACAGTGACTACACATGTGTACAAATATGAACTAAAATGCCAATCTTGATGTCAATACCTTCTAATAAAATTACCATGAATCTCAACACAGTGACTACACGTGTGTACAAATATGAACTAAAATGACAATCTTGATGTCAATACCTTCTAATAAAATTACCATGAATCTCAACACAGTGACTACACATGTGTACAAATATGAACTAAAATGACAATCTTGATGTAAATACCTTCTAATAAAATTACCATGAATCTCAACACAGTGACTACACATGTGTACAAATATGAACTAAAATAACAATCTTGATGTCAATACCTTCTAATAAAATTACCATGAATCTCAACACAGTGACTACACATGTGTACAAATATGAACTAAAATAACAATCTTGATGTCAATACCTTCTAATAAAATTACCATGAATCTCAACACAGTGACTACACATGTGTACAAATATGAACTAAAATGCCAATCTTGATGTCAATACCTTCTAATAAAATTACCATGAATATCAACACAGTGACTATACATGTGTGCAAATTTAAACTAAAATGCCAATCTTGATGTCAATACCTTCTAATAAAATTACCACGAATCTCAACACAGTGACTACACATGTGTACAAATATGAACTAAAATGCCAATCTTTATGTCAATACCTTCTAATAAAATTACCATGAATCTCAACACAGTGACTAAACATGTGTACAAATATGAACTAAAATGCCATTCTTGATGTCAATACCTTCTAATAAAATTACCATGAATCTCAACACAGTGACTACACATGTGTACAAATATGAACTAAAATGCCAATCTTGATGTCAATACCTTCTAATAAATTACCATGAATATCAACACAGTGACTATACATGTGTACAAATTTAAACTAAAATGCCAATCTTGATGTCAATACCTTCTAATAAAATTACCACGAATCTCAACACAGTGACTACACGTGTGTACAAATTTGAACTAAAATGCCAATCTTGATGTCAATACCTTCTAATAAAATTACCACGAATCTCAACACAGTGACTACACATGTGTACAAATATGAACTAAAATGGCAATCTTGATGTAAATACCTTCTAATAAAATTACCATGAATATCAACACAGTGACTATACATGTGTACAAATTTAAACTAAAATGCCAATCTTGATGTCAATACCTTCTAATAAAATTACCATGAATCTCAACACAGTGACTACACATGTGTACAAATATGAACTAAAATGCCAATCTTGATGTCAATACCTTCTAATAAAATTACCATGAATACCAACACAGTGACTATACATGTGTACAAATTTAAACTAAAATGCCAATCTTGATGTCAATACCTTCTAATAAAATTACCACGAATCTCAACACTGTGACTACACATGTGTACAAATATGAACTAAAATGACAATCTTGATGTCAATACCTTCTAATAAAATTACCACGAATCTCAACACAGTGACTACACGTGTGTACAAATTTGAACTAAAATGACAATCTTGATGTCAATACCTTCTAATAAAATTACCACGAATCTCAACACAGTGACTACACATGTGTACAAATATGAACTAAAATGACAATCTTGATGTAAATACCTTCTAATAAAATTACCATGAATCTCAACACTGTGACTACACATGTGTACAAATATGAACTAAAATGCCAATCTTGATGTCAATACCTTCTAATAAAATTACCACGAATCTCAACACAGTGACTACACGTGTGTACAAATTTGAACTAAAATGACAATCTTGATGTCAATACCTTCTAATAAAATTACCACGAATCTTAACACAGTGACTACACATGTGTACAAATATGAACTAAAATGACAATCTTGATGTAAATACCTTCTAATAAAATTACCATGAATCTCAACACTGTGACTACACATGTGTACAAATATGAACTAAAATGCCAATCTTGATGTCAATACCTTCTAATAAAATTACCATGGATCTTAACACAGTGACTACACATGTGTACAAATATGAACTAAAATGCCAATCTTGATATCAATACCTTCTAATAAAATTACCATGAATCTCAACACAGTGACTACACGTGTGTACAAATATGAACTAAAATGCCAATCTTGATGTCAATACCTTCTAATAAAATTACCATGAATCTCAACACAGTGACTACACATGTGTACAAATATGAACTAAAATGCCAATCTTGATGTCAATACCTTCTAATAAAATTACCACGAATCTCAACACAGTGACTACACGTGTGTACAAATATGAACTAAAATGCCAATCTTGATTTCAATACCTTCTAATAAAATTACCATGAATCTCAACACAGTGACTACACGTGTGTACAAATTTGAACTAAAATGCCAATCTTGATGTCAATACCTTCTAATAAAATTACCACGAATCTCAACACAGTGACTACACATGTGTACAAATTTGAACTAAAATGCCAATCTTGATGTCAATACCTTCTAATAAAATTACCACGAATCTCAACACAGTGACTACACATGTGTACAAATATGAACTAAAATAACAATCTTGATGTAAATACCTTCTAATAAAATTAACATGCATATCAACAGAGTGACTAGTCATGTGTACAAATATGAACTAAAATGCCAATCTTGATGTCAATACCTTCTAATAAAATTACCATGGATCTCAACACAGTGACTACACATGTGTACAAATATGAACTAAAATGCCAATCTTGATGTCAATACCTTCTAATAAAATTACCACGAATCAACACAGTGACTACACGTGTGTACAAATATGAACTAAAATGCCAATCTTGATGTCAATACCTTCTAATAAAATTAACAAAATCTCAACAGAGTGACTAGTCATGTGTACAAATATGAACTAAAATGCCAATCTTGATGTCAATACCTTCTAATAAAATTACCATGGATCTCAACACAGTGACTACACATGTGTACAAATATGAACTAAAATGCCAATCTTGATGTCAATACCTTCTAATAAAATTACCACGAATCTCAACACAGTGACTACACGTGTGTACAAAGATCATCCAACTTGGCTATGTCTGCTCATTGCACAAGATTTCCCACCCAAGCATATTATATAAAGAAAAACTAAAATGGCCAACATAACCACAATGTCTTCTAATAGACGAACCTTACTTTCAGCACATACATGCCAAATTATTAGGACAGAAGCCATCCAAAGTGGTCTTGTCTGCTGCACTGTAGAATATTTATAGAACTAGAACAGTTCGTAATATTAAACCAAATTGGTAATTAGGATGTAATTAAAGTATAATTATTTGAATACACAAACATGGCTCTATATAATGGCTAACCACTTAGACCAAAAATATTGTTTTTTTGTCTGCTGCGCTGTAAATATTTACACGGCAAGAACATCATATAAAACAAAATGACAGGTGAGTTGTCAAGCGCCTTCTAATAAACGAACATATATTATATACATCTATACAGTGACTACACATTCGGAGAAGAGCAGCCCACCTGTTTTGATCTTCTGCAATGCTACAGAAAGTAACATCCTCTGACAGACGGAACCTTTATGTATACGTACACACATGCCCCTACATTCGGACAGAACCCAACCAGACTGTTCTTGTCACCGTGGCGGCCGTCCAAAAGTCGGGAGATCCCCTCTACCAACCCCTTTCCTCCGTGGAAAGTCCCTGATACCTCGGTTTGTGTGTCTGTGGACGACACATGGCTGTGTGCCCGGTGAAATGAAGTGAGTATGAGACGACCACACCTTCCAGGTCCAACAAGAACTTTTAGGTGACGGGTTTACGACACTCGGGGGGATCTGGGAGAGGGCGAGAAGTAAATTTTCTTATTCCAATATTTTTTTTTCTTTTGCTAAACTGTTCTTTTCTCAGGGTAAAAATGATAGGACTACTATAATAATAAAAACTATCATATTATTGAGAATGGTTGGAATGGAAAACATTCTGATAGGATACAATGCAGGATTTTGTCGATCTAATTCCAGTGGCTACAATTCAGGATTTTGTCGATCTAATTCCAGCGGATACAATTCAGGATTTTGTCGATGTAATTCCATTAGATACAATTCAGGATTTTGTCGATCTAATTCCAGCGAATACAATTCAGCATTTTCAAGAATTTTTTTTGTTTTAGTGGATAACATTCAGATTTTTGTAAATACAAAATTTCCAGTGAATACAATTCATTCGTTTATTTTGTATCAATAACTTAATAGCCTATTTATTTTGACAATATTAAATAAATAACTGTAGAATATTAGAAAGAAGCGCAAACTATCGATCTCTTAATGTTTAACAGGGTGACCAAATTTGGTTTGTTACCGTGCTATAACTTAAGCTATACTCATTTGCATAATAAAATTAAATTCATCAACGGTTCTCTTAAATATAATGTTTTAAAGATTTTTTTATTAGATTAATATAATATTTTTCCAATAAATAGCCCTAAAAAGTTTCCTACTCACCTCATATGAGAAATATTTTCACATTTTCTCTAAAACTTATATAATACAACAAGATTGTCTAAGGATTAGATACAAATATGAAAATATTTAACTAACCTATTCGACCACTATTCAAAGAGTACTACTCTACCCAACCGAAAGTGTGACAGTAACTATAATTTTTTTCTGTAGAGATTAGCATCTTAATTTCAAAATTGATAAAACCAAGAAATATAAATAACAAAACAATCGATGTTCTGATTATTGAAAGTTTCAATTACAATGTTTGATTCAAACGAAACCTTAGTTATTTTTCAGAAAAATTCCAATGTCGTAGATTTGTGGCGTGGTGTGCTTCACACGCACCTAGGACGCCACACAAAAGAGATTAGAATCTCGACGCCGAAAATCTGCCTCCCTTTTATTTGTCTCTTATTATTATTTCGAAGCAGATACCGAACTTTTTTTTGTTTGTTTGAAAAATGATCCTTGTGACCTAATTTTTAATGAAGTCTACCCCCCTCTTCACCATCCATTCCATCCCTAACCCCCAAGTGGTGTTACCTTCTTCATAACCTCGTCAATATTGATGAGGTCTGTAGTCTCGGAGAGGAGTCGTGGTCGAGATTGACTCGTCTCTTCTTTTAGGAGAACATTCTTTTGATTAAAGTTTTAGTTTAAAAAAAATGTGCATTGCCTCTTACTATCTTCCCAGTCTATCCGCATATTTTCACTGATGTCGATAGAAATGGATTTTTTTTTAAAGAAATGTACCCGCATTTGTGAGAGGGAAGAGACACTCCATGTGAAATACGAACCTTAGAGCCAGTTTCATTATCAGACTTGGTACACCTCAAGTGTAGCGCTACACTAAAAATAAGACGACACCAGAATGTAATGGGCTGGCTCATTACATTTGAGTTTAGGTAGCTGTTGTCTTGTATTTAGTATAGCGCCGCACTTGAACATGAAACTGACCTTAACCCATTCGACCTCTCGGGTGACGGGTAAACTTATATTATATACTTTTAATGACCGCTAAAAAAAAGTTTAGATATGATTCTTATCTATAGAAAGCTGGATCCAAATTCAAATAGTTTATACTAAGCTGATATATATACAACGTGTATATACAACGTGTAACGTGTATATACAACGTGTAACGTGTATATACAACGTGTAACGTGTATTCGTAGTAATACCTTAATCAGTTTTCATAATATTTCACACAATAGTCGTTTTTAGCTCTATGTTTAGAGGTGTATACCACCCTTAATATTCAAGATGGACCCTAGGTTGCTGATGTGAATTATTCTATTTTCACCCAAGGAATAGCCTGTCAAAGTTTGATGCAATGTTTTAGATACACGTGTGTGTGTATATATATATATAATGTTTGGATGCTCTCTAATCAACCCGTTGCACATAATTTACCTAATGTGGGTGACACGTCATATCCCTGAGTAAAGTCGCTGACGATTAATTTGTGCGCCTTTTTTTTCTATGCCTTTGATGTCAGTTTGGATCTATAGTTGTAAAAGCATGAGACCTGAGTAGTTGATTTGATAGAGCATTGATATGTTTACTATGCAAGAAGCTGATCCGTGTTTATATTTAATAAATACACTCTGATAGTAGAAATGGATAGTGTCCTAGCGGCACGAAATGACTATCACGTAGTCTAAAGCGTCAGATTCTCACAGCTAATCTAAAGCGTCTAGCACGAAATATGTATCATAGAACCCCTACTATCTGGATAAACAATAATCCGGATTAATATCGCATGGTTTCCTTTAAATTCGGGAAAAAATAATTTGTAATAACTTTTTCTAACATTCTAGAGTTTTATGTATGGTAGGTAATTGCTTTTAAGAAGTTCGAAGATCTATTTTTTTTCGCTCTTGTAAAATAAATATGTAATACGTACATAGGTATCCAATTGGTTTTTAGATGTGTTGTAAGTACATATTAACATACGTTATTTGCTCCTTTTTTTATTACTATATTAGGGATTAGGGGCATGGAGTTGTTGTTTTAGGTTAAAAAGTAAACGTAATTGTAATTAGTATATTAAGTTAACCGAAAGTCTGCGCTATGCCCATGCTAAGTACAAGTTCATTCAGTGTAGTGGTTTATCTTTTAGGGAGATTTGTTCAGTGGCTATCATGGGGTAAAGGGGGGGGGGGGTTGTTATGTTAATCGAACGTCTGAGTTAAGCCCATGCAAAATTTCAGTTCAATCGGTTTAAGTGGTTTTTGAGTAAAAAGGTAAGATAGACTTGTAGCACATGGCACAATGACAGAGTGATTACTTTATAGTACACTAGTCAGGTGACCTGGTGGTCTAGGGGTAAGGTGTCAGACTTTTGTGTTGGGGGTCCGGGGCTCAATCCTCGGCCCTGACACAGATTTATATGATTGCCAAACCCTTCCCTCACTTCTGACAAGACGTGTATTAATCACAACTCGTGAATGTGTGGAATGCCAGGCCCCCACCGTGGTTTGGATCCCTCGTTAAACTGTAGGTCTTCCATTGCATCTCACAATCACCCTACCATTACACGTATA
>JBCFYV010000003.1:38523567-38558492 GCA_039000515.1 Timema cristinae | reverse complement strand
TAGTCTATATATACGAGTATATTTCAAAATATAGTGTGTTAAGAGACGAGTGAATTATAAGAAAAGGGGGGAGGGGACTTTAGGTTGGGGAAGCGGTAGATAGGAAGCACGTGGGATAGTGGGGAGATAAATGTCGGGTCAGCTTTAAAATTATTTTAGTTAACTTAAAAAATTGAAGTATCATTTATGAACATAAGGGGGTCAGGTCAGCTTTAAAATTATTTTAGTTAACTTAAAAAATTGAAGTATCATTTATGAATAGGCCCTATAAGGGGGTTTACAAATGCTCGCATTCATTTGTTTCTTTACTACTTTTTTTTTAGCACCGCGTCTTACTACCTGTTCGGGTTATACACTTATGTAATAGTTTACGATAATGTGTTAGGGATGCATGAGGTTAAATTAGAGAATTTGCAGCCGCATGTGTATAAAGTGAAAGTGTAAAACAATTTATGAAAAACTGCCCTCAGCGCTCCTGACTGGGATCGAATCCCAATCTCCCTGTCATCGGCAGTCTAGTCTATTGCGAGAGTAGCGCGTTGGACCTTGCCTCCACCGAAGCAAGGGTTTCTTACTACTACTACTACTACTACTACTATTACCACTAATTACAAGTATTACTGTTATTATTATTATCAATTTAATCAGTTGAAATTAATTTTTAAAAAAATTATTGCAAATTTTCCGAAAAAAAAAATATAGGGACAATTTTCCAAAACGGAAAGTTTTCCCTCTCACATCTCTCTCTACCTATAGCCCACTTGTCTCTGTCTCACTCAACTTTGTTCTTGAAAACGGGCCTTAGGCGGGGTTCGACGGCCGTTGCTGCGGTAGGGCCCACGGCCGTTGATTTTTCTCCTTTTTTCCCACATACTGCGATACCGCAGGGTGTTAGGGTGGGAGAGACTCTCCCCTGACCTAGTCTCGTCTTGACACCCAGTAGTTTGTATATTCCTGTGCTTTCGTTTGAACTCCAGTTATGAACGCGTATAGAAAACTTTTAGTATTAATGTTCATGGCGGAGGCATCAGGTTTACTAGATGAACCACGGCCAGTAAGAAGATTCTAGGTGCATCCGTACAATAAAGATAAAAGAAGCCTCAAAAATATTTTGGAAATTTTATGAATAAATATTGAAGCACGGAGATAAATCTTGCACTGATGCTATTAGTTTATCACAATCCATGGCGATAAAAATTGGTTAAAAAAACTACTCGTTAGAAAGATAAATGTATAGGAGGTGGGTAACCGACGGCCGTCGAGAGTCATGTAGGACCAGCTTTGTATGATTCTTTGTGTTCTACCCCTCGCTTCAACGGTACCGTTGACCTTGACGCCGCAACAATCCTCAGTTGGGAATCTCCAACGGCCGGTGAAAACACCGCTCCAGTGCGTGTGGGAACCGCCACGCTGCAGTCACCATGTGACTCGTCTTGCTCCGTTACCGCACTGAAGCAACGGCCGTCGGAAAAAGGCCTGTGTAAACCTGCACTTGGCAAGGAAATCAACGCCAATAACTCCTAATTTACTGATTCTTTATATAAAAACTGGAGGAATGACAAAAATAACCAAAAAGCGGCACATGGGTCAGACAAATATTAAAAGGGTTTTAGAACACAAGTTTATGAAAAAGACAGTTTTATTTGTGTTTTTATTTTAGAGAGAGAAAAAAAACTAGGGCTATTAGTGAAAATGTTGTTGTAGTTCAACGGACTGCACAACACATTTTTCCTCCCCCTCCTAAGCAGAGCGAGGCGACTTCAAAGTGACATTGACCTGAAAGGTTGTGGGATGGGGTGTTAGGACTAGGACTTAAAGAGAAGTGAGGGAGAGGAGGGTGGCTAGGCCTTGTCCAACCCTGTGTACTTTAAACGGCCACTTTTTTTTAATGCTTCTAGTTAACGCTGTTTGAAGCTGCCGTGAGCAATAGGTTCGCAGTACCCAGAGTAATTAACTGCAAAGACCTGCAGTCGCCCCTGTACTCCATCCTCGCAGCCTGTGATTCATGGGTCATAAACTTTTTTTTTACAGAAATAAAAAAGTCGGGCGCATAAAACGTCATTAGGCAATAACAATCAAGCGAGAGAGGCAATTCAATTAGTTTCCCGGAAAAAAAAATTCAATGGATAGGTCCAAGCTTTCTGAGGCCAATGACGAACAAACGTTTCTCTTGTTTTACTCCCTTATCCGTGTACTTATTTTTTTTAGCACCGCGTCTTACTACACGTTCGAGTTATACGTTTATGTACTAATTACGCTAATGATTTTAGGGATGAGTAAGGTTATATTCAAAGGAAGTGTACCCGTATTTGCATTGAGGGAGAGTGGAAAACTATTTTTTTTTAAACACACTCAGTACATCCGACCGAGATTCGACCCTTGATCTCTCCATCATCGGCAGTTTAGTCTAATGCAAGAGTGACGCCTTAGACCATATGGACAGCGGGATCCCTTGTATTTAACGTCTTACTTCCTTACAGATTAACCACATGTTTACACTAATATAATGAAGTAGGGATTATGAAGGTAGAATTAAGATTAAATGTACCCTAATTTGTGCGTAAAGAGTGGGAATTAATTTAGGGAAAAACAACCAGCCGAGACTTAGAGCTTTTAAGACAAGCAAGACAAAAGTGACGCGTTTGTCCGCATTCCCATCTGTGTGGGTTGTATGGCAGCCAATCTTGGGCCAATCATGTCACAAGCCCGCGAGCAAGCTATACTGACCCAGCGGCCGGAGGCCGTTCGCGATGATAGCGCCGACATTTGCGGATATAGGGTGTCATGTGGTCAGCACAACAATCCTCCGAGCCATTAATCTCAGTTTTCTATGCCGGCGCTGTTACATCTTTATTCAAGTAATTCCTCATTTGTTTGCTCTCGCGAGGCTGAATTTGACCCCGTTCCTAACCCAATGTTTCACAGATAAATTATGTAAGTCCCAGACTCGAGCACAAGACCTTTGGGCCTGTAGCCAGGAACTTACACCAATATAATACAAACGCGGAAAAATAAAATTCAAAGAAAAAAAATAGACAGTAGGGCCTACTTTCTAGTTTTGTCGATAGCTTTATGTTAAAAAGAAAGTTTTTTCAGTATCTCAAGATGAGTTAAGAGTTAACTGTTGTGCTACGGACGATGATAAATTAGATATAAGAGGTTTTGGTTCAAATCCCGGTAGGGTCAAAGGTTAGTATTACTGTGGTAAGTAGTCTTTCCCGTACGATGTTTATATGATATATTTTCTAGGTCGTGAGTTTAGTAGATTTATTTTTTACGTTTTAAACTTCCATCTCTAGGAATAATGTTGTTGGCAAAACATGGATCCATTATGTGGGTGATGCTGCCTTAAGATTGATAGCTTTTAGTACTATAATCGCTGTGCTACCCAACACACAGAATGGGCCAACCTGTTGCCACCAGCATTATTTCCAACAGGTCACATGAGGTACAGTTCAAAGAACGTATAACCCCAAAGATGTGTTGATCAACCAAGAAACGATAGTACATACTTAAACAAATCTGGGCTTTTTTTGTTGTTGTTGTTTTGCTAATAATGTAAATAATAAAGAATTCGGGTGTACCAATGGAAATTTTCTTTTAAGGTTTCACTTTATCCTCCCTCCACACAAATTTGTGTACATTTGCTCTGAATCCTATTTTCTCCTAATAGTGCAAATATGCGGATATACCGAGTGGTTATTAAGGCTTGGTGTAGAGCCGACTGCGTCTTACTACCTGTTCGGGTTATACTCTTAAATACTGATCACGCTAATTTTTTAGGAATGAAGGTTATATTCAGAAAAGTGTACCCGCATTTGCGTAGAGGGATAGTGGAAAACTATTTTTGGAAAAAACTTAGTAAGCTCGGCTGAGATTCGAACCTCTATCTCCCCGTCATCGGGAGTCTAGTCTGCTGCGAGAGTAGCGCCTTAGACCATGCGGTCACCGAGGCAGGTATCGATTATGTTATTGGAAAATAATAGTACGGGGGTATGGAAGTAAACGCAAGTTAATATCAGTATATTTACAGGTTTTTTTTTTTTTAAAGTTTTGTCCAAAATAGTTAAATATTTCAATAGATACGTTTGGATTTATTTCCTTGACTTAATTTCTTTTTTAAAATAATTTCTGCTAAAATGTAATTATGCCCATGATAAGTAAATATTAAGAACTGTTGAGAATACTAAATTTAGATAATTAAACCAAACGTACCTACTAAAGCAATGTTTTATTTATTTTAAAAAAATGTATTGGTATGATAACTACAAAAATACTAACCTTACCTTGCGTTACCCCCCTCTACCCCCAAAGCATCCATCGCACCTTAAAATATTAATAAGACAAACATAGATTTATAAGTTAAGAATGTATTCCTTTCGAACCAAAATAATCGTTATTTCCACTATAAAAATAAACGAATAAATAAAATAATGAGATTGGTCGTTTCTAAAGTGATTGGATTCTTGAAATATAGTAATAAATCAAATGTTGACTCTAGTTTCAGTTTCATTATGGAGCTCCATGACATAATACTAAACAAAGGACACGAGGTCATAACAAAACTATAGTTCAACTAAGCCCACTAACTTAACCACGTTCATCGTGAGAAAAAAAAAACCCTTGCTATACAACTAAATACTCGTTTGGGCTAGCCATCTAATAAAATAAACCACGATACCACGATACACCCTGTCAGTATTCGAAGCCCCAACCTTAGCTTCACTGGAAAATTAAATAATACGAGACTGGCACCTTTTTCAAGAGACCACCATTGAGATAAAAATTAAATATTCGTATACTTGCATAAATGCTGATTTATTTCCTCAGGGGTCGTTCATAAACCAAGCAAACCTTTTTTCACCCCTACCCCACCCACCCAATTCAAATCTCCCCGTGTAACACACAGTAAATATTTTATCTTGACCCTTAACCCTTCCAACTTGTGTTACGTAACGTTTCACATAAAGAGTGTATGTCATTATTTTATTTTATTTTATTTTCAACACCATCCGTATTCAAAAGTTATCTATAGAAGTATGTTTTGTGTTTATTAACGGTTGTTATGTTCTTATCTTAATATTTCTTTTTGTATTTAATACTATATGCATTAGTATGGAATATTAAAGTATAACTGTTGTTCACATGGTTTAAGATATTAGTCTCTCAAAAGACGTCAAAGTTAAAAAAATATATATAACGCGTTCAGAATAGGTTCAAATCATGTTCCTACCAAATTCCTTTAAAATTGATCCATTTATTTTGCAGTAATCGCGAAAAATTTAGACGAAATACCAAATGGTCAAGTTAAACACAGACCTCACTTAGCTCGGTCATTAGAACACATTATTATTTATTATTATTATTATTATTATTATTATTAGCAACGTGTCTTACTACCAGTTCGGGTTATAAGCACTTACACTAATGTGTAATGGTAGGGTGATTGTGAGATGAAATGGAGGACCGATAGTTTAACGTGGAATCCGAACCACGGTGGAGGCCTGGCATTCCCCACATTCACAAGATGTCTTGTCAAAGGTGAAGGGTTTGGTAATCAGATAAATCTGTGCCGGGACCAAAGAGTGAACCCCGGACCCCCAGCATAGAAGTCCGACACCTTTCCCCTAAACCACCAGGTCACCTTATAACACTAGTAAAATAACAACATATTATTAGTTTTTGGCTCCCAAAAAAGTAGTTTGTTTTAAAAGGAGCCCTTCCTATGAAAAAAATGACTGTAGCAACACAGTTATTGAACGTCGTCAAAGGAAAGTTAGCATGATAGGGTTAAAAGGGGAAGAAATATTTCAAAGATAACGCAAGGTAAAGTAGGATTTTAATATCTAGGAACTTTTTAGAACAGACAAACTTTTTTGTCAAAAGAATTTATAAAATTTTGCTTTATTAATAGTATTATTTCATAGGGATTAACAGTTGCACATCACATGACTTGAGCAAACATCATATATGAGAAATTTATTAGTAATTTTATAGTTGTAAAAAAAAGAAAAGAGTTTATTCCCATAAATCATACTTTAGCAAAAACACCACATTCACACGTACCAGGATATTCTACATAAGAAAACCAATAGTTTTATTTCAAATGTATTAGTGGAATGTTTATGACAAGGATGGAGAAGGGGGGGCAAGTTAAAACCTATAGTAATACCATTACAGTTTTACAGGGGGCCATCATATAACAGGCTGGCGGCCATAATTTTCGACCATAAAACACGACACGATGGTAAACACAACACAGTCCCCCACTCCACTCCACCCCCAGCCGCCCTCCCCCTTTGCATGGCGTCAACAAATATAGGTTTGCGGCGGTTATCCTTTACTCTACCGTCAGCTGAGAGCCGTGAGAGGGAAGGCCTTGTTAAATGGACCACTCACACGACCTCTCTTTAAAAAAAACTTTCTTACCTGCAATGCGCCAAGGAGGAACTTAAGGCACCGGTCAAGGTTTCAAACATATTTATCGAGATACATAGTTAATTATTATTATTATTATTATTATTATTATTTAGCACCGCGTCTTACTACCCGTTCGGGTTATACGCTTTAAGTACTAATTACGCTAATAGATTGGGAATTGGGAAGGTTGAATTAGAGTAAGTGAACCCGCATTTTCGTGGAGGGAGAGTGGAAAACCATGTAGGAAAAAAATCACCGCCAGTTCACCCGACCGAGATTCGAACCTCGATCTCCCCGTCCTCGGCGGTCGAGCTCAACACGACTAGCGCGTTAGCCAACTACGCCACTGAGGCGGGTCATAGTTAATTCCCATCATGATATTATGAATAACAGCACACAAGGTGTATATCATATGTAATTACGGGGATGTCCGTATGGGGGAGACCACAATTCGCTTAATTTAAATTTGTTGAAAAACGATGCCTGGACACGGGAATCTAACAAAGGACCTTTGGCATAGCGCACCAATGCTTTACCACTGAGCTAGTCAGGATTCCTCTAAAGTTCAGGGTCATTCTTTACTCATAGTTTAGTTATTATCTAGATAAAGCCTTCTAGAAGGTATTAATTAAGAGCAATTAAAATCTGCTGATTATACAAGCTAATAATTATATTCCCAACTGCCTGCGCCAAGAACTGATGAGGGAGTGATTAAGATTGAAGCCTCTATATTAATTGTAATTTACCCGCATTGAGGGGCACAAGTATTGGAATGTAGGGCTCATTCTAGTCTGGTTTGCAGGGGACGTGGAAGTCGGGGTTCGAATTCAAGCCGGGTGTAATGAGTCCTCCCCTCGCCTCCTCTCCA
This sequence comes from Timema cristinae, assembly GCA_039000515.1. Taxonomy (NCBI): domain Eukaryota; kingdom Metazoa; phylum Arthropoda; class Insecta; order Phasmatodea; family Timematidae; genus Timema; species Timema cristinae. The sequence continues at coordinate 38,551,204 of JBCFYV010000003.1, read as the reverse complement.
TGCTAATACGGGTTTATTTAATTTAAATTCAACCTCAATACTAACTACCTTAATATCACTATTAAAATGCATGGATTTACAAACATATTTATTGCACCCTTACAAACATAACAACCATTGCATCCTTGTACAGAAATTATAATGGTAATAAAAAGCTCTATTTATAGAGTAATTATAAATATAAGTAAGATAAAACAATAATTAAGAAATAAGGGCTTGGATCTACAAATAGATTTTTTTTTGCATTCTTATTAATATTAGTAAATAACTAAATAATTTTACTTAACTAAGACGAATGCTTCCCCACTTTACAGATTAAATGACACCAAATTTTTGAATTAATAATAGTTTCATGTCCATTTTTTAATTAGTACGATCTTAAGGCTAATATCAACTTATCCTATTGGGGTAAATGCCAAGAGGATAAATTAAAGTAAATGCATTCGCAATAGTGTGGAGGAAGTGAGCCAGTAAACAGTATTACTAACCTGATGCTTTGACATGTTATTCTTAACTTCTTTAGTAGTGAACTAATAGCAACGTGTTGTTGTGTGGTAACATTATTAAATATATTCAAATTATTTCTGTTGTTGTAATGACAAAATGTTAAAGTGTTGTTTATTTGTTTGTTTTTTTACTATAAATTTGAATATTTATACACATTGTAAAATTATAGTACAATTTTGTTACTATTTTAAAATACTAATCAAGCAGAGTTTTGTTTGATGACTAGGACATTAATTTTGTTGGAACATTGAGCATGCACTTTATTAACAAACTGCTTATATGGGAGCATAAGACTTAAACTAAGTTAGCTAAAAAAAAAGTTTTTAAGAGATAATTTAAAGTATAAACGCCAATAACACCAAATATATTTATTTCGGCTGTGTCAGAAATAGAGTCTGGAATCCTTAGTTTTATAGGCGGACGCGCTATCGACGCAGCTAAGGCGTCGGGCATGATAATATAATTGAGAATTTAGCTGTACTTTTATAATATAGGTTTGCCTATCTATTAAGGAATTTTGTAAGTTCCTCAAATTCAAATATATTATTTGTATTTAAAAATAAAATATATCATGTCTTCAAATTATTCCCGTTTGATATAGCCATACAGATGAATATTCTTATAGGATGTGAAATATTATTTACTTTACTATATGCTGCAATAATTGGCATAATTTAGCGAGCAATTTTACCGTCTGACTGTGATATAAGAAGTAGTGGTTCGAAACCATTAAATTCACTCTTAAACAATTTACTAAAAACTCAGGTTCACTTAGATCGGTGGTTACCAAACGTAGGGGTGGGGGTAGGGCTTCTATAAAGTAGATTTATTTTAATTATGGCTATCCAACAATTATTTTTTAAACAAATAATAAAATATGTGTAATGAGCTTGCAGCTTCTGAAAGATTCTTAGGAAAGAAAACAGCGCATTTGAGTTAACCTCATTGGTCTAGTGGTAGGCTGGCATCCAATGAATAAGACCTATCAAATTTAATTATTCATACACATATTAACCTTTATAGTAATTATTAATAACTTTAACTTTTATCGAAGGGTCCACAGTACTGTGTCGCCACTTACTAACTTAATAGTTTGTACTCCATCAAATTGACGAATATCAATCCAATTTTGGTACCCACAGAGGTAAATCCCTAAGCACACTTCAGTTGATAGTTTATACTCTTCATCTTGAACTAGATGTGCCTGAATATATAAAAGAAAGAATAATTTCAGAAAAATAGGAACCAATTTTATTTTGAGATCGTTTATTAATGCAGCTGATATATTAAATTTTTACATTAAAAAAAATAAAGGGCTGATCACGAAATATATTAAATAAAAAATGAGGCACAAATTGCACAAGTTTGGGAATCTCTCTCTGCCTTAGATCATAATAGTTCCATCTCGTTGATCGCCATTACTGGGCAGTCCAAACGGCTGAACGCAGGAGAACAGACTGTACTGTATCCCCTACAATCTAGTACACAGCCATCACGCTTAGCACTGGTGTACAGAGGTTTGTCTACAAGCGAAGGCGAACACCGACACATAGCTCTTATCTTTAAAAGCAGCTCACAAAACACACTTGATTTATTAAACAAGTGAAAAGGTTTTACTTCCTTGCGTTTAGTTCGTCTACCTTCCTTTTGTATTTTGGCTTTTAAAATAACTACTAAGAGAGGGCTTGCGAGAATAAAACGTAAAACAAACATCAAATAGAGGTGTGCCAAATTCGCTTTACTATTCGAATTGGAAGGGAATCGAATGTATCAAATATTCCCGACGCCAAATATAAGTTCGAGTATTTTATTAAAAAGTATTTAAATTGCAAAAATGTTAATATTTAATCAAAAATCTATATTTTAAGTTACTTTTTACAAGTTATATGTATAAAATACATGAACTTGGGCCCGTGCTTCACACGCCTTTTAGAACCACAACCCAATTTTTAGAACGAAAATATTTCGCAACCCACCTTATTTTAATATACATGAAGGGAGGAGGGAGATATTTTCCTGTATATCCCTATGAATCGTTTAAAAATATGTTTACTAACTAGTAGAGAAAGAAACGTTTGCTATTACATATTTCAATAAGTTATACATGAAAAAAGACAGGGAAGGAAAATGGACCCCAAAAATATATAAGTTTAACCAATAAGTTTATTAAAAAATAAATAAAAAGAAATAGAATTATATATGAGTAACAAGATTTTAATTGAATTAATTAGTGATGACTGTATTCCGTTATGGAAGTAGAAAACATTAGCTACGACGAATTGGTATAATTACTTTGTCCACAAGGAGCTAACGGAGTTTAGATAGAACATTTAGTTTAGTTTAATAACTCTAGAAATAGGGATATTCGCTCTTACTCTAACGATGAAGCGTCTGTCACGACTCAGCAACAGTAAAAAAGCATAATGAGTACTGCCAGAGCAATCAATAGTAAATTTATACATCTACCCATAGTTGGGGCATACAATAGATAATACTATCTTTGAAGACTAAGATAAATAAGGTGTCTGATGGGGCCGAAAGAAAGCATTATCCTCGCGGGCCACTACTTCACTCTAGTAGTGCTCCCACAGGTTGCGCACCGTAAATAATACACAAACAAGGCTGAAATTGTTACTGCAACTATTCACTGACCTAACTAGGTTCAAGAAAAAGTTTGATGATCTGATTTTTGCCATAAAGATATTCTAAACGTGATCTCACCGTTTAGGGTGTCATAAAAATTAACACTGTCTTAAGGACTTATAAAAAGAGATCTAATTCATTGACTCAGTATACTCAATCACCTGTTCCTATACATGTATACAGCGTAGAGCCCTCGTATTTAAACCATGTTTGATGGACATAGAAAAATAATGCTAGACACTCTAACAAAATACATTGAAATACATTGAAAATAAAGCAAAGTATCCTAATACGTGAACCTATGTCTGAGGGACATAGATAGCAACGTCAGACATTTTGACATGATACTCAATATTCTCAGAAAAGCTTCCTCTGCGACGCGGCGATGAGAGCGACACCTGACACATCGTGGCCACCAGTAGTCTTCTGTGCTGAAGTTGTATGGAGTAGTTCCTTCTCCGGTGAATAAATACAATGGAATACAAAAAGGTGATCCATGTGCAGCCTGTTATATAGCAATAGAACATGGACAGGAGATGGAGATCTAGCGCTGTCAACTGGAGTGACCAACCGAGACAATAATCTTTCTTTTCTTCGACGTGCACCCCTCGATCCATACGGGAAAATGCTCACGACACCGAACTAGTGTGATGGGGCAATGTTCCTCGACGTTTGGGCGTTTCCCGGGAACATCAATTCAGAGTGAGTCACCACCTGTCTCTTCTGATTGGAATCGATTAGTACTTATTATCTTGTTTTAATTGTCTTTCTATAATCTTTATTGCCTTTATGAAATTTTGATTGTAGATGTAATATTATATAAATGACATGCCTATTCCCATCCACAAATAGCACAACACCACAGTGAAAAGTTCAGAACGTATTTACTACCAAAATCAAGGTATACTTAGTTAAATGAATTTACTTATTTAACTGAGGGTAATAATAATATATATTGTATTTGTTACTATAAAAGCACAGCCTAAAAACTATCTTCGAAGGGTTGTTTATGATAGCAAACAAATACAATGGAATTTTCTTTTCACTTAGAAAATAAATTTTAAACGTAAACAAATTAATAGAGCTAGAAATGATACTATAATTAATCAACTTATTTTATGACATTTCAAAATCTGTCTTAATGACAACCATAACTCACCGACTAACTTAAGTTATGTATATATTTCGGTATCGATATTGAAGATATGTGAAATTTGATAAGATTTTTTTTCTAAGCATCGAATCTTACTACTTACTACCCGTTCGGGTTGGACGCCTATATACTACCTACGCTAGTGGGTTAAGGATGAGTAATGTTGATATTATAGGAAGTGTATCCACATTTGCGTGGAGGGAGGATGGAAAACCATTTTGTAAAAACACCTTTAATAAACACGGGCGGGATACGAGCAAGGATCTACCTGTTATCGGCAGTGTAGTCTATTGCTGGAGTGGCGAAGATTATTACTCAAAGTAAATAATTTTATATAAAAAGATCAGTTTGGTTTTACAAATTATGTGTTTGCTAAAAGTGCGGTTTCTTCTTGGGATACCTTAAAAATTTAAAATTTTAGAAAACACCTTCGACGTATAATCTTTATTTTGTATTTAGATATATGAAAATCCGTTGAGTGTAACACCAGGAATATACAATTGGGTGCCTGAGAAAGTATCCAATACACGATGGTGTCAGTTTGTGTATCATTCAGACACCAATGAATGACCCTAAAGAGAGATTCAACATCCACGAATAAATCCAAATAGGAACTCACCCGTGTCAGAGTCGATGGAGAAGAAACTCTCGGGGTTGCCCGCTGTGATGCGGTACGAAAGTCTCTGATCGGGATCCAGATCGTGGTCATCCGCCCTCAAGTGAGCCACCACCTTGCCCGACGATGAGTTCTCCGGGATGGACGTGTAGTACACAGGCTCCTCCGTCAGGGGCGTGTTGTCATTCTCGTTCTCCACGGCCACGAACACCTGTAGGGACACACCCGCCGCACCGTGACGATATTAGCATCTAGGACAAAACTCCGAGTTACAGTCCTATTTTCACAGAAACGGCCTTTTATAAAATACAAACATGTATTTTTATGGGGAACAATGATAACGGTTTACTACACTGTTAGTGTTATTTTATAGTTATTGGCAATAGCTGTATAAAGTGACAGTAATAGATCACATGATTTGAAGTAAGATATGTGAAAGTAGGTCTATTCGCTATTTTTAGCTCTCAAATAAGACCCTGTGGAAATTGGACTACACCTATACTTCCTATACTCTTGACCCACGGGAACATTTCACTTTACATCCATTAATGTTTACAGCCTGTGACCTGGGTATGTTTTTTATTCAAGTCGTATATTTTTCCACTACCAGCTTGCTAGGCCTGTCGTAGCTTCATACGCCTTATAATTTAACTAAAGACTAGGAGAGGCGCAACATCCAGTCCCCAGCCATTTCCCCAATGATACATTTTTCTGTTATGACGAGAATAAAACCAGGGACCCTTAGCTCAGTAGACAGACAATCTACTGACCGAACTAAGTAGGGTGTAGGATTACCACGGGAACATCAAGGATCATATTCATAGTCTCGTAGGGTAAATGTTTCTCTCAGTATAAGAGTAACAAGAAGTTAGTCTACATACAGACCTTAAGTTTAGACCAACATTTTTTACCTCTCCATCCCCCACAACCATTTCTTTGACACATCCCACCATTCCTTTTATAAGAAGAATGCAAGAAAGAAATGGAAGGGGAAGAGATGAAAATATATCGGTCTTAATTTACGGCCCTAAGCTGCGTCGACCTATCCAGCCAGCAGTCTCTCTGAGGTGATCGAGCAGTTAATTCAGATGTAAAACCTAACCGATCATGCCCAAAACGAAGGCAAATATAAATTAACAACATGATATAAATGATTGGGTGGTCAGAGAGTTCAGATGAAGGCTGGTTCGATTATCATTAGAGTTAGGCGCAAAGGTTTTGTTTCTAACGTATGAACACGCTAGGTAGAACAACCAGAAGTCATTAAAACTACTTGCATGTTATATTCACACGTCAAGTCATGTGATCTCCTACTGTTATTAATAATAATAGAATAATACTAGCTATGGCCAAATTGTATCAATATATGCTTTTATTTTCTAAACAACCCTTGCACCTACTGTAGTACTGTGTATGTATTATGTTATGTTAGTTTGTAAGTTGAGAGCCTATGTAATCCCCATGTCAGATAAAATAAAGCGTTAATGATGTTATATATAAAGGCCATAGCCAGCCAATAATTTCGGGGCCTTTGGTGGCCACATCCCCCAATTGTTGGAAGTTAAAAAAAATTCTAAATTATAGACAGTTCTAGAAGCTACCTTCAAGAGTTTGTTTATGGTCCCTAACTACCGAAGGCTAGGAAAAATTCTAAATATTAAACACCTCTAGAAGCTCTCTGAAATGCTTTTTATGGTAACAAAGCCCCCTAATTTGTACTTTTATCTTAAATTTAATAATGTTTGAACCATAAATAAAGCCATATATATTTTTTTCATAAAATTTCGGGGTAGAGGGGTTGAATCCCCCCTCCTCGGGCGACGGCATTGATACATATTCATATGAATATATTTAAATGCATTGCCTATATGTATGGATTTATGTGGAAAGTAACTGGGGGTGGGCTAGAAGACCTCAAAACAACACAAAAAGTCCTCATGAACATATTTAATATATTTGATGGTTGCCGAGATAAGGTCTTCCAGGGTTTTTCTGGAATTATCAATAGCCCTACTTGATACACCCCTGTTACACTTCTTAAAGTGACGTATCAATGCTGATTCACATACAGGGGTGCTACTCCAGATATATATATATATATAGATATATATATTATATATATATATATATATATATATATATATATATATATATATAGATATATATATATATAGATATATATATATAGATATATATATATATATAGATATATATATATATATATATATACCTGGTGTATCAAGTAGGGCTATTGATAATTATATATATATATATATATATTATATATATATATTAGTTTTATATATAATTGATTGGAGCCCTGACTGAATAAAATATCAATTTATGAAACTGTGCCCCTGTCGAAAAATATATATTATCAGAGATAGTTTGCTATAGGCTAGCGGCGGGTTGCCACATACTTCACTATTATATTGGAATAAACGTGAGCGCCAGTTAAGGGACGTAATTTTTCAGTTTATATGACCAAGAAAACCATTCTTTTTCGCCTAGCCAAAATAAAATAATGCTTCAGTAAATATAGTTTCATTTTTTAAACATAGTAATATCAAAATTGTTTGAATGCTTGTCATGAGCATAGTGGCATTTTATTAGAAATATTTTAAATGAAAAAAAAAGTCCTTGACAAATTTCACAATGCTCATGGCAGATATTCAAAAACTTTCACGATTAATATTAGTATAGAATTCATCTAAATATATTTATTTACAAAATCAAAAGTTTTTATTCATTCTTACATAAAATGTTTATTGACCTCAAAATCAAACAATGTAATCACATTAAATTACTCATAAGCTAGATTTTAACATTTTAAGATCTACATAATCTATTTATCAAACTCTATTATGTATCTCACTTTGTATAACTGTATAATCGCATTGTGTTTTCTGTTTTCTAAAAATATTTACTTTCAATTTATTCAAATATTCTAGTTTTTCAACTTACTATATCAAATTTTTAATATCAATTGCTATCACTTCATCATTTGTTTCAATATTGTAACTTGAACCAATATATTTTACAAAAATGTCTAAAATATGAAAAAAAATATACTATTTTAGATTCCACCTATATATATTAAAATTAAGACTTTTTGCCCTTATGGATTAGAGCTGGTGGGAGACAGAGAAAACAATAACGGGGAATTTCCCCCTAAATACTAAACCCCCCCACCACATGACGAAGCCCACTGAGTGGTATCAAGACTCTAAACACGGCCGACCGTTAATGGCAGACAAGCTGCGGCAGAAGCAAGCAACACGCTGTCACATAAACGTCAACAAGACTCCTCCATTACCAGGGAAACAAAACGAGCGGTAGATGGAGGGGAAGAGGGGGATGCGAGCAATTTAGCGGCAGCGGCGCTAAGGGAAGACGTCTATAGCACCATCGTAGCCTTACGGGACAGAACATGGCCCAAAACGCATACAAAATAGATCGCGAGAAGGCCGCGTCAATTGTATGCAAAAAGGGGCCTTAAACCTTCAACTACGAAAGGTTGGCGGAAATAAGGCACGCTTTGTATTTAATGTGAGCGTTCTAAGTCCACCGATTGTATTTGCATACGAATCAAAACCTAACTTTCTTTTTTAAACATAGTTTCTTACTATCCGTTTGGGTTGTATGAATATTCACCAATTACGCCATAATATTAGGGATGAAGGAGGTTTATTTATAGCAAGTATATCTGTATTGGTGTGGAGGGAGAGTGGAAAACCATTTAGGAAAATACACTCTCAGTAGACCCAACGGGGATTCGAATCCCAATCTTCCGTTCAAGAGAGGCCATGCTTGTTGCGAGCTTGACGTCTTATAGGCCTTCATTGGGCTTGCTTTGAAAAGTTCCTACGTATAATAAAAACCCTTCCATGCTAAAAACGGTTCATTAGCCAGTTAACAATACAATAGTTGTTGATAGTAAATTTGATAAACAAACTAACGCAAATTTGATGCATTGTCATTTATCTCCTTCAAGGCTTTGTTCAGCCTACCAATAAAATTAATTTAAAATTTGGAATGAGGTTGACCAAGTGCAGTGCAATCGCTTCATTATGAGGCGAATGTTTTACCAGACAAACTAATGTGGCGTTGAATGTTTAATCAAAGAAGACGTTAGCAAATAACCCAAAGTTGATACGGTTAGTCGAAATTTAAAAATTGGTTCCATATTTCGCTGCTAGAGAGCTCTAGTACAATAGCTTAGTATTATGTTTAAGGGGCTAGGAAGCTACAAAAAAATTATATGCACCCTTTACTGCAAGATTGTCTCCTGGTCGGGAAGGGATAGATTGGAAGAAATAAAAAAATTGGGAAAAACTCTAGTGCTTTTGGTGGGGAGATTATTAGTTAAAGATCACCAGTTTTCTTTACCAGTCTGGCAACTTTTTGGTATATATTTATACCTTCAATTTTTATGGTATCACTTGTTGATACAAAATAGAATCGCGTGTGATTGTAACCTTATAGATCGCGTGAGAATACCTCAATGTAATTATAACTGTATGGTTGCTATCCGTTTACCCGCAAATGAATGCAGAATATCAAAGTAAAATCCGAATAATTGAAATTACAGATAGGCGGTATTGTTTATTCACCGACGAATGGAAGAATGACGAGTATGCAAATAATGTTACAATTTTAATGGGATCGCAACCAAATATGTTCTATTATTATTAACGATGTGGACAGACGAGTGACGAGGGTTTTGTTAAGCACTTGTACACCAGAATCTTGCAATTTGTTTACCGCTTGAAAGTTAATTTAAAAATTAAATAAATAGCTGTTATTTTACTTATTATTATATTGACGTTGTGTCAGTTAGGTTCTACGGTAGTTCGATTCTCACAAAGAGAATCGGAATCAGTTTCTTTGACAAGAAAGCCAACCCTATTTTATTAAAAACTAAGAAAACAATCTTAGTAAATAATGCCATAATGCCTTAGTCAATCTCGAGCATGTAAAGATGACGTAAGTCTAAGAACTCATACCGCCAACAGACCTGAATCAGCAGTCACTTATTCGTTACAAGTCATGTTTTAAAAACATAGATTGTTTTGCCAATTAGCATAACGTAGAGTATTGGCAAAGCCAATAACTTAGAGAAAACCCCCCTTCTTTTTTGGGTATATAACGAGTTTATAAACTTTTTTTTAGAGAAGAAAGGGGGGGGGGGCGCAGCAGGAGGCTAGTTGTTAGGGGGCCACTTCGAAGTGCTTTAAATACCCAGCTACAGTAGCCCTATTGCTTCTTTGGTGCTGACTGACAGCTCACAGATGACTTCTGATAGTCAACATTTAGGTATATACCTAAATTTTGACTGTCAGAAGTGAAAGCTGCTAGACACATGTTTTTGCAGATCATATGGTTCAGCGTAGGGACACATAATTTGGTCTGGTAACTTTTCAAAGCCGTCGGCTGTGAGCTGTCAGTCAGCACCAATGAAGCCATGGGGCTACTGTACCAAGTTACAGTAACCTGTGGGGAGAATATCCTACAGCTTGGGTCCGTGTTCGGTATGTAGGAGGACGTCCCAACCCCTATTATAAATCTTAGTTTAGACAACAACCACGCAGCACCAAGCGGTCGGGTGTTTGACACCAGATGGAGTTATAACACCGAGGACGGGTCAGGGCACTAAACTTCTGAATAGGAACATTGATATAACCAAGATATTTTTCTAAACTCCTTCAATCAGTTCTAAAACCAACATCACATTTATACACTTGTAGAGTAATTAATCTATTCCAATAAACAAGATCAAAACAAACCCCGCAATTATTTGCTGCCGTCTACCCATCCCATTAAGTCACCCTGACAAGTAAGCCCAAGAGAGGGGGGTAGCGACACAACAAATACTCTCATAAGAAAGATATTTTAAAAATACAAACTTTTTTTGCTGGCAAAATTGAAACATTTTTAAAAAAGTGATAGTTTCAGATCATATGACTTGACGTATGAATACGCACAAATATATTTAGTAACTTTTATAGGTAAACGAAGGAAGGCCCTCCTTACGAAAATTGGACTCTAAATGAAATTTGGCAATAGCACCGCGTCTTACTACCCGTTCGGGTTATATGAACTTAACTCTGATGTGTAATGGTAGGGTGATTGTGAGATGAAATGGAGGACCTACAGTTTAACGTGGGATCCGAACCACGGTGGAGGCCTAGCATTCCACACATTCACAAGATTCTTGTCAGAGGTGAAGGAAGGATTTGGCAGCCAGATAAATCTGTGCCGGGACAAGGATTGAACCCCGGACCCCCAGCATAGAAGTCCAACACTTTACCCCTAGACTACCAGGTCACATGAAATGAAATCAGTTGATATATAAACAGTTTCCAAGTTTTAATCAAAAATTATTTACACTTTTCATAGCCACAGGACCATCAAGTGACAAATTTTGTAATCACCCATATTACAAAAAGGTGAAATCATTAGAGAATATAGGGATTAATATTAGTTTACATGTGAGTGAAATTTTAAACTGAGGAACCAGCAGTTTTCTCTCTCTCCTTCCCCTATTTCTTTCTCTCTCTTTAATATACATACTTTTTTCCCCCCACGGCTTGGTTATAGATACCCTATCTCAGACTGTTTCCGATATTAGTGTGGGATAGACTTACTTCGAGTCGTGAGTGTAGAGGTACTACCCCGTGATCTTGGGCAACCACCGTGAGCCAATAGTGACGCTTGCTTTCTACGTCCAGTATTGCCAACGTACGAACATTGCCTGAAAAACAAACAAAAATAATGTATCAGTTATAAAAAGAAAAATGGAGTCACTTACAATTAAATTATATTAGAAAATATATTTGAACTTTTTTTGCGACTAGATTTAATATTATTTTAATACTTTGTGAAGTTAATTTAAAAGATATTGATAATAGCTACCAAAAGTAACAGGTGCAAATCTTATGACTTGACGTATGAATATGGTACCATACTAACAATATCTACTATTAGTAAAAATGTTAGAAGAATAATACTGCAGCGATCAAGAGTATCAAGGCGTTATATATTTTAAAAGGTATGGTACTACAATAAGAGAGTCGTGTTCGAATCTCGTTCAGGAACTTGAGGATAAATGCATCAAGTTAAATATGTGGTTTAGAACCTTATATAATTAGGAAGTCACAATCGAGAATGACTCATTAGTAGCGTACCTGAAATTAAACTATGACTATGTTATCTTTAATAATGGGCGCACAGACAAAGGCGCCAGCCTCATCTTGTCAGGTTTGCAGATAGCTAGGAGATCGGGGTTTGAATCTCGGCTTCGTGTTCTGAATCTATATTGTGTTTCTCTCTCCACATATATGCCAGAAAATTTTCTCTATAATTATAAAATTTATCAACCCTATCTTATTGATGTAAATATACGAATACTACAGATATTAGATATTCTGTATGAATAAATATATGACTGATTTGAGTAGGGAAAACGTTTCTACATATTTTTAGCACTACATCAGACTACTTTTTCAGGCTACACGCATTATTTAATAGCTACGCTAATGGGCCAAGGATGAGTAAAGTTAAATTTGCGTGTAGGACGGAAAACCCCTTTGTAAAGCTACCCTCCGTACAGCCAAACGGGAATCGAACCCCAATCTTCCTGTAATCGGCAGTATAGTCTAAACACAAAAATGACGCCTAAGACCATTCGGCCACAGAGGCAGGTCTTTACACTTTTTAATTTGTGATTTTGGATAGATTTTTTAATATCATAGCAATGATGAAGTGATCAGATTTGAAGCAAATGAACCCTTTAAATTTTATATATGTATGAGGTTCCTCCAAGATCGGTATAATGGCTATCACCGCTACTATTTTCCAAATTATTATTTACTTTCACACACATCCATTTTCGTAAACAACTTTTGCAATGAAAAATAATGATTATTTATTAAATTAAGTTAATATACTAGTAATGCGGCTATTTAAAAAATAAAAAAACACACAGACCAAAATAACCTCAAACCGCTAATGCAGCGTTTTTGCAACCGGTGTGCTGCGGGAGTTTGCGGGAAGATAAAAAAAAAAATAGCAAGAAAAAATTTTAGAAATAAAATTAAGTCTTTTTCAATGTATCTTCTGCATTATTTTTAAAACTAACAAAATAAGTATAAATATATATATTGAACCGTTAAATGTATAGTCTATTCACATATAGATTTTAAGATTGAACTTTTGAACACAATTTTAATACTCGTTATTTTAATGATAATTTCTTTCCTTGAAAAAAATTGATGGTGCTTGACAATTTTAACGTCTTGTACAGCACTAATGAAAACCCAGGTTAAACAGCATATACTTTTGGCCAAGATAAGGCCATTAATATACTTACGTCAGAGAGTATCTAACTAAGTTTTAGAGCCTTAACCGGTCCTGAAACCTCGCGCTATAGTTTATTATCTCGCTTACATAACATTTCCCACCGCATCACACGAAAAGACAATACAGGATTTAGAAAGACGTGCAGAATATGCCCGAACGCCGTTCGGAGGAAATTAAGGCAGCCCTGGGAAAATTTGGGAACGTGACAAGTCCAACCAATGTGTTGGACGTTTTTAGTAATTAATTGTATGATTCAATATATGTTTAAATTATAATTTTCCAAACTCCGGTCTCCATAGAACCTCCAATGTGGCTTTATTTTGTGGGATATGGTTTTCGGAGAAATGTTTTATCAACGTTTTAGGTTCTAGGGATATAACAGGTCCTAAAACCTAATCTGTGCCGCTGCATAGAGGTTACTATTTATTACGCCCCACAAACAATATTCTGCACCCCTGCACAGAGGTTATTATTGCACCCCACAAACAATATTCTGCACCCCTGCATAGAAGTTACTAGTGCACTTCACAAACAATATTTTGCACCCCTGCACAGAGGTACTATTGCGCCCCACAAAAAATATTCTGCACCCCTTCATATAATTTACTATTACACCCCACAAACAATATTTTGCACCCTGCATAGAGGTTACTATTGCACCCCACAAAAAATATTCTGCACCCCTGCATAGAGGTTACTATTTACTTCACAAACAATATTCTGCACCCCTTCACAGAGGTTACTATTGCGCCCCACAAACAATATTTTGCACCCCTACATAAGGTTACTATTGCTCCCCAAAAACAAATAAATACATCCTGAAAAAAAAGGGGGGGTGTGGGGGAGTGTCGTGGACGTAATCAGTAAAAGTGGTATTTTCATTCGTCCTGATGCCCTTCCTCACTCCTCCATGTCTCTTATAGCCCTTAATATAATTCCTTATCAGCAAACATCGTTCCCTGGCAGCACCCCCGCTTCCCCTTATCCTTCCCCGTACACATGGACGCTTTTGAGCAGCGACGAAGATCATTACATATTCAAACAATAGATTCGAGCGTTAGGATCTCATATCATGTTCCGGTGTCTGGCCTAGTTTGTGATGGCGATCAAGAACTTCTGGGAGGCGGCTGATTTAATCATCCTGTGAGGGTATTATGGAGAGGAGTATGAGGTTTCGAGGGGCACAGCCCGATAAGGTATCGCGTGTCAAGAGATATTTCGTACAAGGTCTGAATATATTCATTCATGTAATTAAATTCCTACGTAGAGTACGAGGCTAGAGAAATTGACTGACGCCCAAATATGCATATATTAAAATCACTAGGCTATCCGATAGGATGTTAATTTAAACACAATAAGCAGATGAAGGATTTTTTCACAAAAGGAAGCGTTCTATAGTATTAATAAATTATATTTTAGGCCTGTTAAATAAATAATCATTTGTTAGTTTGGTAAATTTCTATGCATTTAAATATTTATTAAACAGAATACAGCTTAGTACGATCTACTTAGAAAACATCACTTTCAAAAGCCTGTAAGCAGTTTTTTTTTAAATATGAAATGTCTGAATTTATCATAGAATCTGGTTGAAGTGCATTCCCAAGAGACATTTGTGCTTTACCTACGACAAATCATACACGATCTTAAAAAATCGTCCAAGTCAACTTTTCTACTCGTTCCGTCAAAGTGCTTGTAGTAAATCCCGGAGCTAAATTTCAGATTTTTGTTATTTATAAACAAACCTTTAACTCAATAAATGTTTATAATGATATTGGGAACCTTGTCAAGCGTTCATACATCACCGCTTAGCTTGGCCTATAGGCCTATATAGATTGCGTTATCACTAATAAAGATTTGTGATCTTTGAAGTTTTAAATAGGCTTGTTCGCAATGGAATACAACTTTTTTATATCAAAATTAATTTGGTTGTTTTTAATTGTGAGTGATTTAATTACTGAGTCTATTTTAATAAGTTCTGCCTGGTCTAGAGTTCTAAACCGTGGTTTGTTCCTTTTGAGCGTCTAAAAGAGGTTTTGAATCTAAATATCGGGATGGCGGGGCAACAGGAGGCTTAAGACATAACATTTTTGAAAAATAATTGATTAGTTTAAAATTGGTTATAACCAGGGATATTCCTGAATCCTGATACCTTAACATATCTTAATTTCGTGGAAAATAAAAGACAAAATCATAATTAAAATATTCACAAGACCAAATCGCACTAAGCATACGGACGGAATGTCACGTTGCCAACCCAACAGAATTGATATTTCTCTTTGCTTCTCATCACGAGAACAATATAAAGATAAGGGAGGGAAGGGGAAGGTTACTTTGCAGGATACACTATTATTTCATTGCTCAACAATATTTTATTTTATCATCCCTCTGCACACAAGTGCAGACCTTTCCCAAGAGTAGCGAAGACGATTTAATATTTCAGTCGGTTGTTACAGAGGCTTGTGAATATTAAGGTCCCCGGGTCCTCCGAAGTCGAGGGTTAAGTAAGGGGGCTAGAAGAGGTCGGCCCTCACATCTATAATACAAGAGGCTGAACATCGCATCTATAATAGAGAAGTCGGCTCTCAAGTGCCACACCCCGGAAACTACGGTCCAGCGCTGGAAATACGGACAGAGAGAAACTTCTTCATACATATTCCTCTATTTTGATGGTAAATAACCCTATGGGCTTACTCGGCAATTTACAGAGAGAGAGATAACTACAGTTCAATTTTCATACAAGAGGTTTTTTTAAGCAACCCACATATATTTTTTGTAATAAACATTGATTACAATTTATTAAATTATTAATGTAATTTTATAGATATTGTATTCACGCAGTTTCGATCTATATAAGGAACCAATGTAATACATTATTCATGCCTGGGGTCATCCTGTGAATCAGATTTACAGGGTGTTTTTTTTTTTACGCCAAGGTGTAGGAGTTTAGTGTCGAATGTACTATCCTTAGGTTATGTATGTGTATTGGTCTTAAGAACTCGCCGTCTGTCTCACTCTACAACGGGTATGTCAAACTTGCAGCCCGCGGGCCGTATGTGGTCCGATCCATAAAACTGTGCGGCCCACTAGCCTTTTAATGAACCGACATACAATGCAGCCCTATTTTTTAATTTTATAAATGTTGTAGAAATACATAATTTGGGATTATTAAGTTATATTTGGAAATTGGTTATTATATGAGGAAATATAGTAAAGGAGGTTGGCGGACCAAATGTTATCTTTACATACCAATTCCCAAAAATGTTTAGATTTGCAAATCAAATGTGTGTAATGATTGGCACATTAAAATATGTTAACAGTTGTTTTATATTATGAAAAGAAATAGACTTACCAGAAATTCTGGCCTATGGACTCCATTTGTTATCAAGTATAAAAGCAACTTCAACACAAGTTTTAAAAGTATAGCACTCACAACATTATTGCAAGTAGAAGATTTTATATTTATATTAAAAATATAGGATTTAATTCAAAGTTTTATGCATTCTTAATTTTCTTTTTGTAGTGGTAAGAATTTTAAAAGGGATTTTTTTTTCACTTAAGATGTTGACGATATAACTATTTTTTTTAATGCGGCCCCCTTAATATTTTCAATATTGAATGGCCATGGCATGACCATGATCAAACAAGTTAGACACGGCAGCACATAACTTGGATAGGTATAATACAACCCGAACAAGACGTCGCATTGTGCTCGGTTTCTCTGTATTACGCATAAACATCATTGAGTTGGAATCAGTGAAACCGGTTTTATCACATTAAAAAATACTACAAAATTAAAAGTATTATTAAAAAAAAATCCCCAACGTATCCCAATTCGATGTTATCAAATAAAGAAAAAAGAAAACCCAGCTTCGATGCGTTTCTGGTTATAATTTCCCAGTTATCAGCCGTTTGACGGGCTTTTAGACTAGGCTTTAAAAATAAATGACAGATACAACTGTGAGTATAATAATGTCAATATTCGGCGGTATGAAGATCAGAAATTGAAGAAAATTGTATATTAAATTTATAGACACGTTATTCTATGTAACGAGGGATGGTAAATAATAAGAGTGGGTCATCAAATCAACTTTTCTAAATATCACCTAAAGCACTGGTACAAAAAAAAAAGTAGCCCCATGACTTCTTTGGTGCTGACTGGCAGCTAACAGCTGGCAGCTAAAAGCTTTGAAATGTTACTAGACCAAATTATGTTTCCCTACGCTGAACAATATTATCTTCTAAAACATGTATTTAGCAGCTGTCCCTTTTGACAGTCAACATTTAGGTATACACCTAAATGTTGACTGTCAAAAGTCAGCTGTGAGCTGTCAGTCAGCACCAAAGAAGCCAGGGGCTACTGTAGTGTGAGAAATAATTTAAAAGACTATATGAGTAGGCCTACATCAGGCTAGGTTTCGAACTCCTATCTTCCATTACCGGCCAACCAGATAATACGAGACTGGGGCCTTTGTACGCATGCCCAGTGGCAAGTACTACGTAATTTTAGGATTGATCAAATCCATCACAATTTAAAAACAATCCTTAACCCTAAATTTTTTTTGTTATTTAACAGAGGTTGATTTAATTACCCAAAATGGAAAATGGTTTAATAAACCAACTAATTAAATGATTGTTTTATACGAAGTGAACTAACTATCAAATATTTATAATAAAATTTTTATAATCCTTTAATTAAATTAATAATATTTAATTATTACATTTAACTAATTAAGGGGATTGTTTGTTTATTGAAGTAAATTATATTTAGGAGTATTACTATCTCACATTTATATAAAAATTTTAAATTTAATTTATGGTTTTTGAGTTTGATAAATTTACTAAATTTGATTAAAGTTGTTTATACATACTGAATTATATTTAGGAATATAATATGATCAAATTATTTTGAAAAATTTTTAAATTTAATCTATAGGTATTTTGATTTGATAATTTAACTAATTATGGGTGCTTAAAAAAACATCCATTTAAATATTATTTTTTACGACTGCATTATAGTTTAATTCTAACTACTAGTGTGTTTACTACGTGATTTATCGTTACAAAGTTTGGCTATATTTACGCAAGCGACACATGTGCTACTTTTATTTCGTGCGCAAGATTCCAAACTGGGCTTAAGTGCTTACGAGTGGAAATAAAATAAAGCATGTGCGGCCATTTTTTTGCAACTAAGTTGTTCAAAGTCACAACATAATGTTTCCGCATTCTAATAAAAAATATATATTTTTCTTTATTCACTTTAATATGAATAAGCCTGCTTGTTTCATACACACATGTTGATTAGGTTGGTACAGTAACCCCATGGCTTCTTTGGTGCTGACTGACAGCTCAAGCTGACAACTACAGCTTTGAAAAGTTACCAGACCAAATTATGTATCCCTACGCCGAGCCATATGATCTGCAAAAATATGTGTTTAGCAGCTGTCACTGCTCACAGTCAAAATTTTTGTATATAGCTAAATGTTGACTGTGAGAATTCAGCTGTGAGCTGTCAGTCAGCACCAAAGAAGCCGTGGGGCTATTGTATGTGTCAATCGTAGCATGGACATGGCATTCACAGAAGTAATACCAGTAATTCAATGATGCATTTGAGTAGGATTCAGTAGCCAAGTGAAGTTGTAAAACAAATTTATTATAATGGAACTTTATGAAATGAATTAGATTAGTCAAAGCAATACTTAATTAATGTCATAAACAACAAGGTAGCCTATCCAATTCTCCCTACATATCTGCATCTTACTATACTCTCTCGGCTTATTCGCATTCATATATAATTATATAGGATGGAAGGTATTATTTAAAGGAAACGTCCCTCATTTGTGTGAGGACAGTGCGAAACAGTAAAGGTGAAATCGACATCAGTAAATCCCAGTGAGAGTCGAGCCCGACCTTTCCTCATCGGCAAACTAGACGAAATAGTTTAACATTTAGATCCGCATGCCCATCGGTTTAATTATTATTCATAATGTTTGAAACTGTACCACAGTTTTTAAAAGTATAATTATTAAAATATTATGCCTACGAAAAAATTGTAATATTATAGTTGACCGACACCATAGTGATATTCTGGTAGAAAGAATTTTTGGAAAAAAAAAAAAACTTTATTTGCGGTCAACATCAATATCATCTGACCGCGTCTATAACCTGCTTAGGTGGCCGCGTGGTCTAACACGATACTCTCGCAGAAGACTGAAGCTCACGAGGACAGGGAGATTGTAGCTCAAATCCAGCTTGGGTGTACTGAGGGGTTTTTCCAAAATGATTTTCCACTCTCCCTCCACGCAAATGCGGACACTTCCTTTAAACTATATTTTTCTAATCTCTAACTCACTATCGTAATTAGTATATATGCATATAACCTGAACCGGTAGTAGGACGCACTGCTAGTATATAATTATAAGGTATATTATTAGTGTTAGTTTATAGGTATTATCTAAAAAATTGTTACTGTCACAAATATCTTGTGAATGTGGGGAATGCCAGGCCTCCACCGTGGTTCGGATTCCACATTAAACTGTAGGTCCTTCATTTCATCTCACAATCACCCTACCATTACACATTAGCGTAAGTGCGTATAACCCGAACGGGTAGTAAGACGCGGTGCTATAATAATAATAATAATAATAATAATATAATAATAATAATAAATACTGTCACAAATAAATAAATAGTGAAAATTGTTTTTGTAATTTTTGTGACCGACAAAACGTTTCTTCCTATCTGTATCTAACTGAACAAAGTACCCGCACCTGTGATCACAAGGTTTAGAGGCATCAGCCTAGCTTCTTTTATTTATGGCGCACCTTACCACCCATCTGGACTATCCACATTTAATTACACTAACAAGGTGGGGCTGAGGAAGGGAGAGCTTTTAATGTACCCGCATTTACATGAAAAAGAATGGGAGGCTATTTAGTGAAAAAAATACTCCAGCACACTCAGTCGGGATTAGAAATGCGATCTCCCCGTCATCGACAAATCAGACAAGAAGAGAATGGCATCTAAGTTTGCGTGCCTCACGATAGAGCTAGAAAGTCTAGGTTTGGCTCTCGGGTGGGTGTAATGCAGGTAGTTTCCCACATTTGATTTACCTATTCCCACTTCACGATAATGCGGGTGCATTTCCTTTGAGTTACCCTTGAAATTCATATATATATTATAATATATGTTTGTTTAAATACAAGGAAGCCCTTTTAGCTTGTACACTTTTAGATAATGTTATTAAAACACAAGATTAAAATGTTTGCGCGCATTACACACCATATGAAACATATCGACATTATTCAGCAAAACAACTCAAAACCGAACCAAAAGCACTTCCGACTTTCATAAAGAGATTTCGCTATACTACTTCCTGCAATAATTATTAATTAGTAGATAGAGTATGAGTTTAATTTAATCAATTTGAGCGAATCAGGGTATTGTATGAATAAATTAAAATATCGTCTTTGAATAGTTACACAGAAACCATTGACATTTAAAAATTCTTGATAAATATTAAAAATTTAATTATCAATTATGGCAATTATTTTCCTAGATTAAATTCAATAAGTGCAGAAAAATATAATTACATTTTAAATACAAGAGAATTTACAATATAAATGATTTTTTGTGCTATTACCAACTATATTGCCATTAGTCCTCAAGGTGGATGTAAGGGAATACAACTTATTAACTAACTTAAAACCAGAACAGTAACAAAATCCAATCCCCGGTCGTTAATTCCTCACGTGAAAGGGGAAATACCACATTTAATCAGCGATACATTTTTCGGCTATTCCAAGGATCTAACCTGAAACTCTAAGTTCAGTAGAAAAGAGTCGCTGTAACCGAGATAAGGGGTCGTACGAGGGTAAATAAAAATGTCGGAAAAAAAATAATTATCACTAGGTCTAAGTCTTGTGCTTGTTTTATCACATGCCTTTCTACACAATCGGCTATCCGTCTGAATACAGGTATAGTGCTAGGGAAGGAGAAGGTCGTATTTAGAAGAAGTGCACTTTCGTTTTAGAAGAGAGTGGGAAATCATTTATTAAAAATCACCCTTAGTACACCCGACCAGAATTCGAACCCTTATCTCCCCCATCATTTGTATGAATCGAACACCAGCTGGAATAGCCATATTTTTCTGCCAGTCCTGCTGGTGGTGTACCATATGTTATGTATCACCTAAGAGTTTTATAACTATGGTATGGCCCAATTTTCATAGGAAGGACCTTATTTGACAGTTAGGAAAGTGACCAGACCTACTTTCACGTGTTCATATGTCAAGTTATGTTATGATATCTGCAGCCTTCACTTTTGATTTATGTTATTAACACCAACAAAATAACATTAATAGTTTAGTAAAATATTGCCAATTTTTATTGCAAATAGAATGTGTCTTATTGAAGTCCTTTTATATGTAAATTTGACTATAGTTGACCCACACCTTTATCTGATAAAAGCCGGTGTTTTGTGGTCTACGATTAAATTGTGACAAGTATGAAAAATGTAATATTAAATGGTGGTGACATTTTGTTATAATTGGTTACTCTAAATTTATTGGATTTTCTAAAAGTGTGGCGAGAGTAACATTTTGATCCCCCTTAGCTGCAGAGAACTTTTCTGAGAACGCGGAATTTAAACGTACATAGGAATACAATTAAATTGCAATTTAAGGAAAGTGGTTATATGAGAATTTAAAAATAACTAATTTTTACCAGGGTTAAAGAAAAAGGCAAATCGTATTGAGAATAAACAAGTTCTTTCAAATAATATTCTCTTATATTCACACAAAGTTAAACATTTAACTTGTATACCCTTTAGTCTTAGTCTACATACAATTTGTCGTATATACCAAATTACCGTAAAAATAGTCAAATTGACTTTATAAGGTTCTTCATACTCACTGTGTGAAAGTTTGACTATACGAACATTTTACAGTAATCTTCCTATAAGTAGCCTACGTTTCTTTTTTCGAGAGGAATATTTAAAAAAATTAAGGGTAGCTATAAAATCCTATTTTAAATTCCCTAACATTTTTCCCCAGGTTTATTATATAGTATGAAAGACGCCTCCTTTAGAAAGGAAATAAAATTAAAATAGCCGATAATAGTGTCAAAAAACTAGCCAAACAACTTGATGGTATAAAGTGAGAGCTTACAAAGTCAAATGAGTACGTATAATGGATTGGAAATACGACCAAATTGTTATGAAATTTTAGTTTATAAATGATCATCAAGACCAAAATGTAGAAGACATACTTTGTACGGCGAGAGTGTATAACCGATCAGAAGTATCTGCTGACAATAAGTGACCCAAAAAATATATTTTTTTCCCCCACCACCCACCTCGTCTGTCCCAAGATTTTCCTTTCTTTTTCGTAAAAACAAATGACACCGTTAAGCGGGAAAAGGAGAAGATGCAGACAGCCCCGATAGAGTCGATACCAAACGACGACAACGAGTTGAGAAGAAGGAAGCAGGATCATGGGGGAAAGATTCTAGATTGGGGTAGATGGAGGAAATTGGGGGAAGGGAAGATTCTTTCTCCATATTGACAAATACATTAGTAGACCCGCATAGTAGGATGCCAAATTGGGGAGATTGCTCGAAAGAAAAGAGAGAAGGAAACCAAAAGTATATTCAAATAAGAATCACTAGATCGATTTACCTTTTGAAAAAATGTTTGTGTCATCTTAGTTTAGAGAACAATTCAATTTGTTCAATAACTATAGTAGCTTTTTTTAAATCAACTAATACCAGACGCACCCGTGAGAACAAGAAATTAGATACTAGCTCGTCAGGTATGATTTGTCGGTGCTTGATATTGGCCGGGTCACGTCAGGTCCGCCCCTCCCCCCCTCCCACCCAATGATTAACCTACTCATCCTCTACGTAAATGCAAGCTCATTGGCTCCAAATTCAACCTTCATCATCTTTGCCCTTTTAGTGTGAATGAGAATATACAGGATGGGTAAAAATCGATTAGTGAAAAAAAAAAGCTATTTAAACAAAAATTTAAGTTTAAATCTATTATTGTTTCTGTTTTATTATTAGAGCATTTTACTGCCAGTGTGTTTGTTACTAGTGACTTAATTAACTTAATTTTAGAAAAAGTGTCACACCTAGCATGCCAACATATATTTTTAACTTTCATATAATAATTACTTTTGTCAAATTACTTTGTGAAGAATCATTTACAGTCAATTTTCATAGAAATAGCTGACAGCTAGAAAAATTACTTAATCTATTTTCACGTATTTATAGGTAATGCCATGTTAACTGCAGTAGTAGCTTTTTATAGATGTTATAGCTATTAAAAAACTAATATTAAAGTTATTTTAGCACTGCGCCTTACTAATAGTTTGAGTTGTAGACTACACTTCTGTACTAATTACGCTAATGGCTTTATGGATTAGGAAGATTACATTTTAGGAAGTGTATCCGCATTTGCGTGGAGAGTGGAAAACCATACGGAAAAAAACTCGGATCATGCGATCAAGATTCAAACCTTGATCTCACGGTCATTGGGAGTCTGGTCTACTGCGAGAGTAGCAAGTTAGACCTTGCGGCACCGAAGCGGGTAATAATAAAATTAAATGTTACCAACCTTCACCGCCGACAACATTCTCTAAAAGGTCCTTTTAAGAACATATTAGGGCTGTAGCTCGGGCTGGTTAATTCTATGGTTTGTACTATCTCGCGACCCTCAGAGAAAGAAAGTATTGCGATTAAAAAAAAGTCAAATTCGCGATTTTGATGGATGTTGGCGATTCCTAAAAAATGTTTTTTTGCCATTCTGTTTGTTATACCAGGACTAGAGCTGAAACTATTTAACCGATAAGGTTGAAAAATGTATCTATGGGTTTCATAAAGTTCCTCAAAGGGTTCTTGAAACCATCCATCAAATATTTAAATTAAGGATAGCTTACTTAAAGTATAGAAAAGAAAAGAAAAAATCTCTTTTCAAAAAATCGACTCTAACAATTTTGATTAAAAATTCGTGTCTCATAACCTTATAACATTACAAACAAAATGAGGCATATCATTTTCCCATTAAATTTACTTTTAAAGGTACATTACATCATCGGAAATTTACAGTTTGTATCTTGTAGCCACTACATTTGAGTTAGAAAATAGCTTATCGCTGGAAAGATATTGAGCTATTAGAAATAAACAGCTTTTATTTGAAAGAGTAGTTTATAAAATTAATATTTTACGAGCTTTATGCAAACATTGTTTTAAATAGAGCTTTGGGAAATGAAGAAGTTAACAACATCCAGAACAAATATTATGTTTTCTGTACAAGTATATATTATTATTTCATCCATGCTCGTTGGTAAAATGCAATAATGTATTTTCTTTACCATTTTATTTCTATAACAAATATTATTTCGTTTCACTTATTTTACGAGCCGGTAGGTGGTGCATCGTAGCATTTTTTTCATCACAAAAGAATTTATATTTCTACATTTTCTTTATAATTTAGGAAGCATTTAAAATAATTTGACATCTTATTGTAGTCTTTAGTGCATCTGCCAAATTGATATGAGCGCTGATTCGGGTTTGAGTCAAAAATGGCAGGACATTTTCCACTGTGGGTTTGGAATTGTTCCCGTTCACTGAATTAATGGCCAAAGGTATGTAGTGTCGAGAGAGAACGAATTGGGATGAATCGCTTGTTGCCAACCCATTGGCGGGGAAACAAACTTCAAAAACATGACTTTTTTTGTGAGATTTTTCACTGTGCTATATTCGCCTGCAAACCTGCAGCCTGCTAACCCGCCTAGCAATATTGTAAAGCGAGATGCCTACATGCAAACGCCGAGTCGCAGGGAAGCCTTTTTTATTTTTTGTTTGCCTCTATCCTATATAGTAGGGTGGGAGGGGGTGGGGGCCAAGAAACTAAAGTGACAAATGTCTACTTTTAAACGAATTGGCAGATCTTCAAACAAACTCGGGAATACTGGTACTCACCAACAAACTAGAGTTTTCTTATCGTCCTTCCAATTAATATTTTTAAAAAAGGGTATCCAAGCGTTTTCTGAGATTTAAAAATTAAATCAACTTTTTTTTTCTCACCGATTTGATAAGATTTAAACATCGCTATATAGACACAATGTATTTACAAATTAAAGGAATTGTAAAGATAGTAACAAGTAACTAGACCCAAGTTGTCAAAATTTAGATTTTTTTAAAAAGTAAAATAAGTTTCATCTGATTTTAACGAAATTCAATGTACCAACAAGATTAACCCATTACTTTGTAATCACAAACCACATTGACTGGATAAAAGGTGTCTGAAATATGAAGAAGAAGAAAACGCGTATATTTTATTGTCCAATTTAAAAACCAAAGTTGAACTCTAAAGGTTTGGTTTGAAAGATAGATAGTCAGGGGATGCGTGGCCTTGTTGCGTTTGCTGGACTCTAAAGAAAGGTTGGTTACCAATACAAGACAGCGCTAACCGTTGTTTTAATCGGCTGTTTACACTGGAAGCAAGGCAATATATACGTATAATAGTGTTTTAATAGGAAGGAACTTTAAGTAAATAAAAACACTTTTTTTTTTGCTGTTAACATTGAGAGTAATTTACTATATTATTAATGTTATTTTATAGATGTTGTTAGTATCTATAAATATATATATATAATTATATTAGTTGTCTCCATGGTATAATTATTATCGCTTTGATAACAAATTTAACTACACTGCGTGACGCACTGAACTTGAACGCGACAAGGTTGCGGGGTCGGTGAGTGTGGTCTAACGCGCTACTCTTGCAGAGTGAACTATGAGGCCAATGACGGGAAAATCAAGGTTCGAATCTCAGGTGGGTGTATTGAGAAGGGGGCGGGGTTCCAAAATTGTTTTCCACCCTTCCTCCACGTAAATTCGGGTACATTTCCTATAAGTATAAACTTCATAATTACTTAAAAAATCCTTAGCGTAATAATAAATAAGCGTATAACCCAAACGCGATGCTAAAAAGAAAACTTATCGGTACCGCAAAGCCACACAACACGCGTCACGTACCCCCCCTCCCTCCCCCTGTCCTTCCTGGACGTGATGTCTTGCAAACCTAGCCTTTATTAGGCCTTTGATAGTTATCATTATAAGTGAAAATTTTAGTATTGCAACCCGTACTAACTAGATAAAGCGTGCCCACAATAATGAAAATAAGTATTTTTAATCGTACTTTATAAAAAGTAGGTAAACATTTAGAAGTTTTCCTTAAAATAGTATTAGTACATGTATTTTTTATGTGGTCTACTTGGCCTATTAGCGGCCAAAGGATAAAATGATTTCAACCAAATTTTGTATGGCTACCTATTAAAACAGCATACATATGCATTTGTTTCTGCAGCTCGTATGAACCGGCCTAAGAATGCCCGAGGTTTCGAAAGTTCGGGGATTTTTTATAAACCTATTTTAAAAGGAAGTTTGGTACACAATTCCTTAGGGCACTATAAATCTTTTATGCTTATGTCAGTACTGCTCATATTATCGAGGGTAAAAATATTTGATTCCAACCAAATTTAGTAGACCTATACAAAAAGTTCCTAAGGGCATCATTAGTTTTTTTGTATCAGAAAATGTTGTTTACTTCGGCCCATATTAAACAAGACCAAGGATAAGATCTAAAATATTGAACTGTACTAATATTTATTTAAAGGGGAATAAGGGTTCCATGGTTTTCCCCAGAAGGGATTTGTTTTCCCTCCTCGCAAAGCAGCTTACATCTGACTGATTTATTGAAAACGTGAGAAGGTTTAGTTTGCGCACTTTCTGTCTTTCGCCTACTCTATTCTACTCACTCCATAGCGAGCTATACCGACCGAGCGGCTGCCGCCTGTAGCAATTATAATGCCAACCTTTGCGGATAGATGGTGTCATGTGGTCAACACAACGAGCCCTCCACCATTAATCTCAGTTTTCTAAGCCAGAGTCGACTTCTTCTGTATGGGTCTACCGAGCTTATTGCCTGAATAAAACACAGAATAAATATATATTTTAAAAATGTACCCAAGCACCAAAATGGTGGTGAGTAGTTAAATAGTTCCTTGTGTCTTTATTTTGGTCTTGTTGAAACCGTAAATAAAGCAATTTTTTAAAATTAATTTTTGTCAACTTGGAGGGGACGAACCCCCCTTTACCCCCGTGCTTACGGCCTTGAGTATTACCCACAACCACATGTAACGTCACAATCACTCTTGGAAAGTTTTATTTAGACCGCGTCTTACTACCCGTTCGGTTATACGCTTTAAGTACTAATTACGCAAAAGGATTGGAATTGGGGGAAAGGGTTGAATTTAGAGGAAGGAACCCGCATTTGCGTGGAGAGAGAGTGGAAAA
>JBCFYV010000003.1:38512825-38523467 GCA_039000515.1 Timema cristinae | reverse complement strand
CAGCGCCACATTCGGCGGCGACGTCTACAGTTCACAAACACTGCTAAAGCAGCTCGGCCTCAATACGTCTCCTGTTTCTAATCAAATACAGACGTTCCCTCACATAACCTAGCCACTCTTCATGCGCAAGATATCCCCCAAAGGAATGCAAGCAGCGTGAGACAAACGCACGAAGATACACCAGTGTATCCATGACTACACCAAACCTTGAGAAACCAGAGACCTTGCCGAATTGGATTTCTCTCATAGTCGAATTCAAAGGAAGGCGCGTATTGCTGCTTCGGGAGATCTTCTTTTATTTGATGTTTTGATAGCGAGATGAAATCCTTTCAAAACTACTGAGGAATGCGACGGAATCATATAACTGGTTATTTCCACGCGTAAATAATCAAATTGAAATAATAAAAAATATGCCATGAAAATATCGTGCGTGATATACTTTTACGCTACGTAGTCACTTAATATTCTGTATGGAGAAGATGAAGGTATTGCAGTCGAATAAATAATCAAGAATGTGGCAGTTGGACGTTAGTAACCCTCTAAATAAAATAGAACAAAATTGCATTTTCATCTGAACAGTAGCTTGGGTATGCATTTGGTAATCAATTTTGACTCAGGAGTTCCGGTTTCTAGATTTACTGTAATGTGTTTCCTTGGATATTTTCCTAATCCAGTTCCCTAGGATTATATATACAGTATGTCGTTAATAGGTAAATAACACAATGTCACTAAAGAGTACTAAAAATAACTGTACGACACGATAGTACAAACTTTCTCATATAGAGTATGAAACAAAATTAAAAAAGAAAATTTTCAATAAACAATTCCTATATAATTTTTCCTAAGAAAAGTAAACATATTATCTTGTTTATAAGATTTAAAAAAACTCAATACAATTTTGTTTAAAATTTGTATATAACATATTTTTAATTCGAACTTTTAAATCAAACCCTCGAATTATTTAAATTTGAAAAAAAAAATTGTCCTTTATTTATAAAGTAAACTAATTTCCAAGTTACTAAATTTAAGAAAAATCATAAAAATTAGTATTAACCCACTTGATACCAAAGGTCCTGGTTTTGATCCCCGTGTCTAGGTGTCATTTTACAACCAATTTAAATTAACTTGTAGAGGACATTTTTGAATAATTTCAACTTTTATAAAATATTTCATTAGTAAACTACCCTTGAACATTTTTTTTTAGAAAAATCGACTTGGGCCTACAATATTATTTATCACGCAAAATAATGCCTCAATAACAATTTTAGACAAAATCATTAACATTATTATTTTTAAATGTAAATTAAAAAAAAAAATCAAGCAGCGCCACTATATCAACTGAGGAGAGTATGAGGGATAACGTCACGGGAAATAATCCACGATGCAATTAGTAAAATACTCTTAATTTTATGGCTAGAGTAAAAAAAAAGTCACAAGGCATGACTATATAAAATGTAAATGCCAAGTTTTTAACTAACTCCCATCAAACTGTTTCGGCTCTAGCCCCCAGGGACAGTCCAGATAAACCAACAATAGGGTCAGACAGACCCAATATTTGGGTTCGGAGTCCCATTAGACAGGAATTAATCATAATCTAGAAACAGAAAATGTTCACAATAACGAATGTATTTAAAGGCCATTTTATAAATAAACATTTTTTCTGTCCACAGTGATAACATTATAATACTTTATTTGTGTAATTAATTTTTATAGGTACTGATAATATATTTTAAAAAAAAAGTTAAAGATGCAGATCACATAGCTTGACCTATGAAAACGTGATAGTATATTTAATAATTTTAACCTTTATATATCTCTTGCATTCGTAAGAGAATCGGAGTATAGTTAATATTTAGCACCGCGTCTTACCACCCGTCCGGGTTATACGCTTCAAGTACTAATTACGCTAATGGATTAGGAATTGGGAAGGTTGAATTAGAGGAAATGAACCCGCATTTGCGTGGAGGAAGAGTGGAAAACCATTTAGGAAAAACCACCCCCAGTTCACCCGACCTAGATTCGAACCTCGATCTCCCCGTCTTCAGCAGTCGAGCTCAACACGACAAGCGCGTTAGCCAACTACGCCACCGAGGCGGGTCGGAGTATAGTTGAATGCCAACGTTCTTGACTATAACTCTAAAAACCTAGGTACAAATACCATCCGGATGTATATTAAGGGTGTGTTTTTTTTTCTCCCCCATTATATGGTTTCACGTCTTTTTTTGCGGGCGAACTCTGATATGATACACTTTTTTTTTTCAAATAAATTTACCCTCACCATTGTAGACCACACGTAAATGTTAGTTGTAGGTAGCCGAAAGCTACATGTACCTTACAAAAAAACAAACTATAATTTAACGTACTAGGATAAAAAAATATTTTCCTTAAATGTGCTTGGTGAATTTTTCGTGTGATATATTACTAAGCAAACAAAATAATGATAAAAGCGTGGTTTTTTATAGGCCAATCGCTATCTTAGGGCAAAAAAAAAGTCTACAAATTTGACCCAAAAAATTAACGGTGCCAACTAAGCGGTAAACAAGCAAACAAAACAAAAGTATAATAAATAAACTCTGTGCGTGGTCTTCTACAAAATATAGTGTTTATGGAGGACTCAGGTCTTTTCTCTAAACCGCGTACACATGATATGTTTCAGTTCCTTTTCAGAGGAAATAGTTATTTATTTGGCTAGTCTCCGACGACCATCTTTTGACTTTGCGACTGACTCCCCCCTCCGACCCCCCAACATTTCTGTTTCCATGCGCAACAGGAAATAAAATACGGCATAGTATATAAAAAAAAAAAAAAAGAAGGAAAGCGAGGGAAGCTAATCCTGAAGGATGTGTAAGGCCTCAAGCTTGCCTTAATCCTTAAAAGAGAAGTCTTTGAGAAAAGATCAAGTCTTTCTTATGTTCCTGCCTCGATGAGCAAGACGAGTACGGTTGAAGGCTTTATGGTATACAACGGTGCTTCAAAAAACTTAACTAAGCGCAGCACCCGTACAACATTATGTAATCGGGAACGGAAATAGATAAGTAAAGTAAAGAAAATTGCGTTAAAATAAATCCATTTTATTTCAAAAATAAATTTAATGCCGGTTGTCTACAGTTAAATGTTCATAGTAAATGACTTTTAGTAGTAAGGACAAAAAACAACAACATATTTTATGCCGCTAAAATGGATAAAATCTTACTATAATTATTATTGGGTGGCATTGGTGGATCCAGGATTATGTCAATGTTGTGTTATGTTATGCACGATAAAAAAAATACCATCCCGAACCTATAAAGCGGGGTCCAGCCCCCCCTCTCACCGAAGAAATATAATTAGATTATAAGTTTATAAATGGTGATATTTAGGTATATTTTGTACCTAATAGTTGCTGCTTAAACTTCTTTTTGTTATAAATATATGTTACTTTGGCTTTAATTGCCAGCTTTAATTTACAGAGATAGCAAGTGTAGCATATATTTCCTTCGTGATTATAATTTTTAAATTAATATAAAACTGGACTGTCAAAAATAAAGATGTATAATTCAAGTGACTATATTTTAATAAATAACATGAAAATAATATACAGAGCAAATAAACTGTTTATTACCCTTTAGGGTGAATATCTTATCATCACTGCTTAGTTATAAATCTGCAATTGTCAGTATAATTGAAATAAACCACTTGGTCAATTTGTTTGACCAAACTTGTAGCACACTTCGCCATGGTTACATTTTTGCAAACAAATTTATGACCTCCAACCTTTCCTTACGTACTTTTGCAAGAAATAGTTAGTTTAACCTCTCTTAGTTTATTGATGACCGCAAATACGTCTTCAATCTTCTCAAAGTATAGAAACTTCGCTCTGAAGAAGCTGTAGATACTGACAGTGGGGCAAAAATTTGCAGAATAGTCCCTCAAATCCGTAAAAATACCTTGCTGAGCGACTGTCATTTGTTTTCTTGGACGTGGCCTTCCTTCACGAGCCGGGAGTGTCGGTTCATTCCTCGCTTCAGTTTATGATGTCGTGATGTGAGTGTTGAGGTGGCGGCTGGGCAACTACAAGTTCGTATCCAAATGGGACAGAGGGTGAGTTTAACATCACTTCATTGTAACGTTACATGTAACTCGTTACATAGCTCATTCTTGAAGTGCCTGAACAGCGTTTTCTTGAGATACCCGACTCTGAAATCGCTCCCATTTATGTATTAACTTTGATCACTTATACGCACGGACCTTGGCACACAATACTGGTAACACTCCCCTCCTCGCTCCAAACCAACCTAACACCCCTCTTTAGAGAAACGATGGAGAGCGCACAGAAAAGCCTAGGTTTGGGGCAAAAGGATGAAACATGTTTCGTTCGAACACATCGGACGTATGTCTGCAGAAGAGTACAGCATCATCCAATTCAATTTTTTTAAATAGCTAAAAAATAGGGAGGGGGCTTATAGCCTCTTCTCCCCTTCCATCTTGAACCCCTACCTGCTGGGTGGCCACTTAAATAATATAATACAATTTTAATATAGCTCCCAGTTTTCCTGGCAAAAAAATAACACGATTTTTTAAAAGGTTTTTCCTTGTGTTGCGTGACTTTGAACATAATCACATTCTGAACATTTTGTTGTTATTCAAAGTGTGATAAATACGACAGAAAATCTTTGTATTTGGAACAGGTATTGTTGGAAAATACCTCTCCAAGATATTCAGAGTATCCCTCCCTCTGAAAATGTTCAAATTTTTGATACCATTAGAGGATATTTAGAGTAGTCCTTGCCTGTTTTTTTTATTAGATGCCTCTAGAAGCTATTTAAAGTGATCTATCCCAAGCAAATGTATGAAATGTGTATGCACACAAAAGCTCTTTAGAGAGGTCCTCCTCTTTATTAATAATAATATAGTATTTAGCACTGCGTCTTACTACCCGTTCGGTTTATACGCTTTAAGAACTAATTACGCTAATGGATTAGGAATTGAGAAGGTTGAATTAAAGGAAGTGAACCCGCATTTGCGTGGAGGGAGAGTGGACAACTATTTAGGAAAAACCACCCTCAGTTCACCCGACCGAGATTCGAACCTCGATCTCCCCGTCCTCAGCAGTCGAGCCCAACACGACAAGCGCGTTAGCCAACTATGCCACAGAGGCGGGTCTCCTCTTTATTAAATTCCCGAAAAACCGGCAAGCACTTTTCCAGATGCACCAAATTAAAGCATAATTTCAGGTTTTCCCGATCAGTGAACACTCTGAATTAGTGTTATTTTATAAATATTGGCAACATCAAAAGTGACAGATGAAGATAACACGATCCGACGCGTGAATACTTGAAAGTATAGCTTGTAACTTTTCTTTGAAACTTTGACTGTATCAAAATTAGACAGTTAAAAGGTCAAATTTAATTCGGTAGCACGTGATGATTTTGGGGTTGCCCAGTTTCAATCTAAAGTAAGGACCGAAAAAACATCTCTGTGAAATGAAAAATGTTCCCATCACAATATATTTTAAATTTCCTGACTTTTCCAAGTTTTCTAAACCAAAATATATTAATTATTCCAGTCTATTCTTTTTAGTACCGCGTCATGCTACCTGTTCAGGTTTAACGATTGTGTAATAATTACACTAATGGGTTGGGGATTATGAGGCTTAATTTAGAGGAAGTGCATCCACATTTGCATGGAAGGAGACTGGAAAACCATTGATGATAACCACCCCCAGTGCACCCGATTGGAATCTAACCGCGATCTACCCATCTTCGGTAGTCTAGTTCAGAATGAGATTAGCACGTTAGACCTCACGGCCACTGAAATGGGTCTATCTTAATTAAATGATGAGTTAATCAGTCTTTATGTTATGAGCATTGCGCGAAATATACCGAACGCCGAGGTCTGAAATTTAAAATATATAACATTTGTGCACGAACATGTGCACCTTGAAGCCAGAATTTTAAAATTTTAGATTTACCTTTTAGCCATTAAACCCGTTTGGCACTTTAGCCACTATTTTATACATTTTGACCTTTTGGCACCTTTATCCTATTCACCCCATATTTTAGATTTACTTATTGTCTCTTTTTACCCTTTTCATCTATTTTAACCCTTTGTCAATTTGCTTTTTAACCCTTTTTGACATTTTTGCCAGTAATCGTCGTCCATGCTATTTTCCCTTTTAATCCATTTTACACTTTTTAACCTTTATACAATTTTTGACCTTTTTACACTGTTTAAACCCTTTTACCAATAAATATTTATCCCGGGCAAGGCCGAATACTCAATGTAAAAAGGGGCCAAAAAGGTAAAAAGTCTAAATAATAAATCTTTTTTTAAAAAAAGAAGGTAAAATAGTAAGTAAAGAGGATAAAGGCTAAACAGGCAAAAAGGGCATAAAGATTAAAAATGCCCTAAAGTAAATATAATGAAAATAAAAAGGGTATACAGTTTAAAAGGGATAAAAGAAGTAAATATAATAAAATGTGGTAGAAAGTGACAAAGAGTAAAAAATAATAATTATTAACACCACGTCTTACTACCCGTTCGGGATATACGCTTAAGTACTAACTGCACTACTGGGTTAAGAATTGGGAAAGTTAAATATAGAAGAAGTGAACTCGCATTTGCGTGGAGGAAGAGTGGAAAACCATTTAGAAAAAACCTCCCCAGTTCATCTGAGCAAAATTAACCTCGATCTCCCCGTCCTCAGCAGTCTCGCTCAACACGAAACTAGCACCACCAAGGCGGGTAGGAGTCAAAAAGGGTAAAAAGGTTAAATGGAGTAAAATTAATAAATGAGGTTACAAACAAGCTAAAATCAATTTGAATGGATCACTTTATAGTACCTTTTTAACCTTTTTTGCACATTTTACACATTTTTAACCTAAAATAACACCCTTTTCTCTTATTTTCCTTTCCACCCTTTTAATATTGTTTACACTTGTTAACCTTTTTGCCCTAAAATATTTCTCCCGGACAAAGCTGAATATTTAAATGCTAGTATTTTATATGCGAAAATATTTCAATTTTTTTGCTATGTTTAATTTTAAAAAATTAAATTCTTGCCCAAAAATTATTAAAGACAATATAGCTTTTTTTTTTTCAAAATTCTATGAATCAATAAACCGATTACAAGGTTATGCTCTTCTATTTATTATTTTAAAAAAAGTCGCAAACATCTTTGTATTATTATTATTATTATTATTATTATTATTAGCACCGCGTCTTACTACCCGTTCGGGTTATACGCACTTACGCTAATGTGTAATGGTAGGGTGATTGTGAGATGAAATGAAGGACCTACAGTTTAACGTGGAATCCGAACCACGGTGGAGGCCTGGCATACCCCACATTCACAAGATGTCTTGTCAGAGGTGAAGGAAGGGTTTGGTAATCAGATAAATCTTTGCCGGGACCGAGGATTGAACCCCGGCCGCCAGCACAGAAGTCTGACACCTTACCCCTAGACCACCAGGTCACCCAACATCTTTGTAAATTCTAATAACTTAAAAAATGTTTCATACTTCCATGTGACGTTTTCTTAGTACCATAATCATATTTAATTGTTTCCGACCTGTGGCGGGGTCAGTTTATTAAAATGCGCACATCTCCCACTGCTCTTCCACCACTTTTTCTCCTTTACTATAGTCTATTATTCTCATATATATAACTCGGACACTTCTTGATATTTTATACTTTTCCCGTACCATTGATTAGGTAAAGTAATCAATGTATGAGGCTGAAATGTAGTTAAACTAAACTTTCATATGAGGTGCACAGAATGAAATATTGATAGTGTTTATATAATAATAATTATTATTACAATTAATATAATTGATATTAGTATATATTATTTTTTTAAATACATAATAATATTAATATTTCATTGAAATACTTATAAAATTAATATTTATGGTATTATGAATGATATTATCAATATTTTAATTATGTCAATGTATACACCTCATATGAATGTCTAGTTATACTATATGTTAACATCATGCATTATTACCTTACCATAAAAACGTTACGAAAAAAACACAAATTACAACAAACTACCACGTTTAACCCCTTATAGCTCGTGAACAGTAATTATTAGAAATCAACGAATCAGTATTTACTTTTAAAATTTGTGCGATATTATTTTGATTTTGAAAGTTGAATGACCTTGAGTCACGAAGAAAATGCGCGGGACTTGTTTTCCATTTTCTGAACTTCCTTTATTACATTAAATATTCGCGGGGTTAAAGCATCCTGGTGTCGTGGGATATTAGCTGTGCTACTCCCAATGAATGGGGTTGGGAGGCTAGTGAGGGAGGGTCTGTGTAATAATGTTATGGGAGGATCCAAGAACCCCAAACCTCTTATGATATTCCGGTGAGTGATGGGGAGGCCATTTCACCGACTAAACAATATCTCGAGGCCCTTCACACACGCTGACGATGGTGGTATCGATCTAGCTATTAGCACATTACACTTTTAATTAAGTTTCAGGAGCGTAGGTCTTTTGGTGACGGTGGTTGGAAGACAGTTTTAAGTAAATTTAGTGAAGACAACGTCACAAAAAAACTTGCAGCTTGTTAACTTAAATTATTATTTAAAGAGCCATTTCAGTGTCAACATACCTTTTTAATAGGTATTAAAAATATTTAAAAAAAATTACTCACACAAATGAAGAGCTTGAGAATTATGACATAAAATAGTAATTAGGAGGTATTAATACTAAGGTTTAAAAAAATCAATAATTCACATGTTTCTGCTCTAATTTGATACAAACCTTGAGCTTTAAAAATCATTATAAGTAAGCTTGCTGCTTATGTAAGGAAGTGTATGAACACGTTAACTCTTATCCTTGTTGGGATATAGCTCATTATTGACCCTTTGACCCAAGTCCTTCAATTCCAACCTGTGAACCAAGATCGAAGCATTTCGATATTTACTGGCCGAGATGTCGGAGCGTTATTCAGTTTCTTATTGTTCCAGAGTATGAATCCACGCATGCCACATCTTATCGAGTTCGACAATCCTCAGACACTCGACAAAAAAAACTCTGTTCTGGTGCAAAAGGGGAAGGCAGAATTTAAACCTACATTTACGAGGATGACAACCATTTAGTGAAGAAACGCGTAAGCTACACCCAAGCATAATTTGATACCCCAACCACCTTGTCACCGGCAAACCAGACCAGACAAGACAAGACTGGCACCTTTATCTGCCTGCACACCAACTCGTGTCAAAACCAAATTAAAGTTATTTCAAAGTGTACGAACCAACGACCTATGTTGCCACTACTTTTAATGATTACATGGCGGAGGTGTAGTGATTAGCTCACGCTGAAAACAGCCCCCTTCGCTTTGCAGTATCGAGCAAGAAGCCAATTAGACTTAATTACATGGCGTAGCGCGGGGCGTCATGGTCGCAGGCTGTGGGGATGAAGCGAACAGTGTCAATCCTCTGTGAGTGGGAGAGGGTTGTTTTATTACAAACGTTTTAACTTCTGGAGATTTTTTTAAAACACTGGCTAAAATATTATTTAATTATGAAAAACGTTTATAACAGTTTTAAATTACTAAATAAGTTGTTTCAATTGTGCACCGAGAAATCGAGAAATTCATCAGCGGAGGGTTAACAAAAAATGTTAGTAATATAAGAATAAATTTTACAACTGACGATGTTACTCAACCATCACTTAGCAAGATAATATAAGAATTCCCACGCATCGGCTGGTACACGAACAAAACGACTAGCTCGTCTGAACCAAATTAGCCAGCGAAGGGGAGAGCAGGGTTCATATCCTGGTTGAAAGGGAGCGTTTTCAAATTGTTTCCCACGCTCACTCCATTAAAATGTGGATACATTTTTTCTAAAATTCTACTTTTCTCATTAGTTTGTTGCCAAAAAGCGCAGCCCAGACGAGCATTAACACGCGGTAGGGAAAACAAACTTTATTGTTAAGTGTTACAAATATGCCTACAAAGATTAGTGATATCGTGGAGTAGTTTATATTTTTCCTATACATTTTGTTATTAAATTGTCTCCAACTCGGGTTGTTTAGATCTCGTCATCCAGAGCATCTACTCACCCCCACTCTTGGCAACATTCCACACGAGTTGCCGCCACCGAACACAAGTAGAAGGTAAGCCACGGTTGGACCCCCCCCCACCCCCCCTCTGCGTTACAATGTTTGGTTACCCCTGGGAGCGACGAGCTACTCCGCAATGTACACAAACTTTATGAGAACTCGGTGAAACCAAGTTTAGTCCCTTGGGTCAAAACTCGACAACCCCCCCTCCCCCCTTTCACTCTCATCGCCTCTCACAGACGCACAGCACAATCTGAGAGAAGTCAAGACTCACAAGGATGTCTCTCAAGACTTCACAAGGGTGGAGTAAAAGTCTCCCGATGGTGCAGGGTTGCGCCACCACAGGGCCATACACTCACCAATAAAGGACAAACTTTCTTTCTCTGCATTATAAATATATGAATATATGTTTATCTGGATGAAATGTGCAACAATGAGTTTTTAAATTGAATAAAACAAGTGCATAGCTTTTATCAAAACAAACAAATATACGTTCGCAATAGAACGCTGCACCGGGATCTGGAAATGCCTACCATCAAGGACCACTTCCGGAAGCTGGCGCAGATTTTCTATGACAGGCTTCCC
>JBCFYV010000003.1:38466119-38512725 GCA_039000515.1 Timema cristinae | reverse complement strand
TAATAATAATAATAATAATACAAAGATGTTTGCGACTTTTTTAAAATAATAAATAGAAGAGCATAACCTTGTAATCGGTTTATTGATTCATAGAATTTTGAAAAGAAAAAAAGCTATATTGTCTTTAATAATTTTTGGGCAAGAATTTAATTTTTTAAATTAAACATAGCAAAAAAATTGAAATATTTTCGCATATAAAATACTAGCATTTAAATATTCAGCTTTGTCCGGGAGAAATATTTTAGGGCAAAAAGGTTAACAAGTGTAAACAATATTAAAAGGGTGGAAAGGAAAATAAGAGAAAAGGGTGTTATTTTAGGTTAAAAATGTGTAAAATGTGCAAAAAAAGGTTAAAAAGGTACTATAAAGTGATCCATTCAAATTGATTTTAGCTTGTTTGTAACCTCATTTATTAATTTTACTCCATTTAACCTTTTTACCCTTTTTGACTCCTACCCGCCTTGGTGGTGCTAGTTTCGTGTTGAGCGAGACTGCTGAGGACGGGGAGATCGAGGTTATAATTTTGCTCAGATGAACTGGGGAGGTTTTTTCTAAATGGTTTTCCACTCTTCCTCCACGCAAATGCGAGTTCACTTCTTCTATATTTAACTTTCCCAATTCTTAACCCAGTAGTGCAGTTAGTACTTAAGCGTATATCCCGAACGGGTAGTAAGACGTGGTGTTAATAATTATTATTTTTTACTCTTTGTCACTTTCTACCACATTTTATTATATTTACTTCTTTTATCCCTTTTAAACTGTATACCCTTTTTATTTTCATTATATTTACTTTAGGGCATTTTTAATCTTTATGCCCTTTTTGCCTGTTTAGCCTTTATCCTCTTTACTTACTATTTTACCTTCTTTTTTTAAAAAAAGATTTATTATTTAGACTTTTTACCTTTTTGGCCCCTTTTTACATTGAGTATTCGGCCTTGCCCGGGATAAATATTTATTGGTAAAAGGGTTTAAACAGTGTAAAAAGGTCAAAAATTGTATAAAGGTTAAAAAGTGTAAAATGGATTAAAAGGGAAAATAGCATGGACGACGATTACTGGCAAAAATGTCAAAAAGGGTTAAAAAGCAAATTGACAAAGGGTTAAAATAGATGAAAAGGGTAAAAAGAGACAATAAGTAAATCTAAAATATGGGGTGAATAGGATAAAGGTGCCAAAAGGTCAAAATGTATAAAATAGTGGCTAAAGTGCCAAACGGGTTTAATGGCTAAAAGGTAAATCTAAAATTTTTTAAAATTCTGGCTTCAAGGTGCACATGTTCGTGCACAAATGTTATTATTTTTAAATTTCAGACCTCGGCGTTCGGTATATTTCGCGCAATGCTCATAACATAAAGACTGATTAACTCATCATTTAATTAAGATAGACCCATTTCAGTGGCCGTGAGGTCTAACGTGCTAATCTCATTCTGAACTAGACTACCGAAGATGGGTAGATCGCGGTTAGATTCCAATCGGGTGCACTGGGGGTGGTTTCATCAATGGTTTTCCAGTCTCTTCCATGCAAATGTGGATGCACTTCCTCTAAATTAAGCCTCATAATCCCCAACCCATTAGTGTAATTATTACACAATCGTTAAACCTGAACAGGTAGCATGACGCGGTACTAAAAAGAATAGACTGGAATAATTAATATATTTTGGTTTAGAAACTTGAAAAGTCAGGAAATTTAAATATTGTGATGGAACATTTTTCATTTCACAGAGATGATTTTTCGGTCCTTACTTTAGATTGAAACTGGGCAACCCCAAAATCATCACGTGCTACCGAATTAAATTTGACCTTTTAACTGTCTAATTTTGATACAGTCAAAGTTTCAAAGAAAAGTTACAAGCTATACTTTCAAGTATTCACGCGTCGGATCGTGTTATCTTCATCTGTCACTTTTGATGTTGCCATATTTATAAAATAACACTAATTCAGAGTGTTCACTGATCGGGAAAACCTGAAATTATGCTTTAATTTGGTGCATCTGGAAAAGTGCTTGCCGGTTTTTCGGGAATTTAATAAAGAGGAGACCCGCCTCTGTGGCATAGTTGGCTAACGCGCTTGTCGTGTTGGGCTCGACTGCTGAGGACGGGGAGATCGAGGTTCGAATCTCGGTCGGGTGAACTGAGGGTGGTTTTTCCTAAATAGTTGTCCACTCTCCCTCCACGCAAATGCGGGTTCACTTCCTTTAATTCAACCTTCTCAATTCCTAATCCATTAGCGTAATTAGTTCTTAAAGCGTATAAACCGAACGGGTAGTAAGACGCAGTGCTAAATACTATATTATTATTAATAAAGAGGAGGACCTCTCTAAAGAGCTTTTGTGTGCATACACATTTCATACATTTGCTTGGGATAGATCACTTTAAATAGCTTCTAGAGGCATCTAATAAAAAAAACAGGCAAGGACTACTCTAAATATCCTCTAATGGTATCAAAAATTTGAACATTTTCAGAGGGAGGGATACTCTGAATATCTTGGAGAGGTATTTTCCAACAATACCTGTTCCAAATACAAAGATTTTCTGTCGTATTTATCACACTTTGAATAACAACAAAATGTTCAGAATGTGATTATGTTCAAAGTCACGCAACACAAGGAAAAACCTTTTAAAAAATCGTGTTATTTTTTTGCCAGGAAAACTGGGAGCTATATTAAAATTGTATTATATTATTTAAGTGGCCACCCAGCAGGTAGGGGTTCAAGATGGAAGGGGAGAAGAGGCTATAAGCCCCCTCCCTATTTTTTAGCTATTTAAAAAAAATTGAATTGGATGATGCTGTACTCTTCTGCAGACATACGTCCGATGTGTTCGAACGAAACATGTTTCATCCTTTTGCCCCAAACCTAGGCTTTTCTGTGCGCTCTCCATCGTTTCTCTAAAGAGGGGTGTTAGGTTGGTTTGGAGCGAGGAGGGGAGTGTTACCAGTATTGTGTGCCAAGGTCCGTGCGTATAAGTGATCAAAGTTAATACATAAATGGGAGCGATTTCAGAGTCGGGTATCTCAAGAAAACGCTGTTCAGGCACTTCAAGAATGAGCTATGTAACGAGTTACATGTAACGTTACAATGAAGTGATGTTAAACTCACCCTCTGTCCCATTTGGATACGAACTTGTAGTTGCCCAGCCGCCACCTCAACACTCACATCACGACATCATAAACTGAAGCGAGGAATGAACCGACACTCCCGGCTCGTGAAGGAAGGCCACGTCCAAGAAAACAAATGACAGTCGCTCAGCAAGGTATTTTTACGGATTTGAGGGACTATTCTGCAAATTTTTGCCCCACTGTCAGTATCTACAGCTTCTTCAGAGCGAAGTTTCTATACTTTGAGAAGATTGAAGACGTATTTGCGGTCATCAATGAACTAAGAGAGGTTAAACTAACTATTTCTTGCAAAAGTACGTAAGGAAAGGTTGGAGGTCATAAATTTGTTTGCAAAAATGTAACCATGGCGAAGTGTGCTACAAGTTTGGTCAAACAAATTGACCAAGTGGTTTATTTCAATTATACTGACAATTGCAGATTTATAACTAAGCAGTGATGATAAGATATTCACCCTAAAGGGTAATAAACATTTATTTGCTCTGTATATTATTTTCATGTTATTTATTAAAATATAGTCACTTGAATTATACATCTTTATTTTTGACAGTCCAGTTTTATATTAATTTAAAAATTATAATCACGAAGGAAATATATCTACACTTGCTATCTCTGTAAATTAAAGCTGGCAATTAAAGCCAAAGTAACATATATTTATAACAAAAAGAAGTTTAAGCAGCAACTATTAGGTACAAAATATACCTAAATATCACCATTTATAAACTTATAATCTAATTATATTTCTTCGGTGAGAGGGGGATGGGGGCTGGACCCCGCTTTATAGGTTCGGGATGGTATTTTTTTTATCGTGCATAACATAACACAACATTGACATAATCCTGGATCCACCAATGCCACCCAATAATAATTATAGTAAGATTTTATCCATTTTAGCGGCATAAAAATATGTTGTTTTTTTGTCCTTACTACTAAAAGTCATTTACTATGAACATTTAACTGTAGACAACCGGCATTAAATTTATTTTTGAAATAAAATGGATTTATTTTAACGCAATTTTCTTTACTTTACTTATCTATTTCCGTTCCCGATTACATAATGATGTACGGGTGCTGCGCTTAGTTAAGTTTTTTGAAGCACCGTTGTATACCATAAAGCCTTCAACCGTACTCGTCTTGCTCATCGAGGCAGGAACATAAGAAAGACTTGATCTTTTCTCAAAGACTTCTCTTTTAAGGATTAAGGCAAGCTTGAGGCCTTACACATCCTTCAGGATTAGCTTCCCTCGCTTTCCTTCTTTTTTTTTTTTATTTTATACTATGCCGTATTTTATTTCCTGTTGCGCATGGAAACAGAAATGTTGGGGGGTCGGAGGGGGGAGTCAGTCGCAAAGTCAAAAGATGGTCGTCGGAGACTAGCCAAATAAATAACTATTTCCTCTGAAAAGGAACTGAAACATATCATGTGTACGCGGTTTAGAGAAAAGACCTGAGTCCTCCATAAACACTATATTTTGTAGAAGACCACGCACAGAGTTTATTTATTATACTTTT
This sequence comes from Timema cristinae, assembly GCA_039000515.1. NCBI lineage: Eukaryota > Metazoa > Arthropoda > Insecta > Phasmatodea > Timematidae > Timema > Timema cristinae. The sequence goes on along the minus strand of JBCFYV010000003.1, from coordinate 38,508,101 downwards.
GTTTGTTTGCTTGTTTACCGCTTAGTTGGCACCGTTAATTTTTTGGGTCAAATTTGTAGACTTTTTTTTTGCCCTAAGATAGCGATTGGCTTATAAAAAACCACGCTTTTATCATTATTTTGTTTGCTTAGTAATATATCACACGAAAAATTCACCAAGCAAATTTAAGGAAAATATTTTTTTATCCTAGTACGTTAAATTATAGTTTGTTTTTTTGTAAGGTACATGTAGCTTTCGGCTACCTACAACTAACATTTACGTGTGGTCTACAATGGTGAGGGTAAATTTATTTGAAAAAAAAAAGTGTATCATATCAGAGTTCGCCCGCAAAAAAAGACGTGAAACCATATAATGGGGAGAAAAAAAAACACACCCTTAATATACATCCGGATGGTATTTGTACCTAGGTTTTTAGAGTTATAGTCAAGAACGTTGGCATTCACTATACTCCGACCCGCCTCGGTGGCGTAGTTGGCTAACGCGCTTGTCGTGTTGAGCTCGACTGCTGAGGACGGGGAGATCGAGGTTCGAATCTAGGTCGGGTGAACTGGGGGTGGTTTTTCCTAAGTGGTTTTTCCACTCTTCCTCCACGCAAATGCGGGTTCATTTCCTCTAATTCAACCTTCCCAATTCCTAATCCATTAGCGTAATTAGTACTTGAAGCGTATAACCCGGACGGGTGGTAAGACGCGGTGCTAAATATTAACTATACTCCGATTCTCTTACGAATGCAAGAGATATATAAAGGTTAAAATTATTAAATATACTATCACGTTTTCATAGGTCAAGCTATGTGATCTGCATCTTTAACTTTTTTATAAAAAAATATATTATCAGTACCTATAAAAATTAATTACACAAATAAAGTATTATAATGTTATCACTGTGGACAGAAAAAATGTTTATTTATAAAATGGCCTTTAAATACATTCGTTATTGTGAACATTTTCTGTTTCTAGATTATAATTAATTCCTGTCTAATGGGACTCCGAACCCAAATTGGGTCTGTCTGACCCTATTGTTGGTTTATCTGGACTGTCCCTGGGGGCTAGAGCCGAAACAGTTTGATGGGAGTTAGTTAAAAACTTGGCATTTACATTTTATATAGTCATGCTTGTGACTTTTTTTTACTCTAGCCATAAAATTAAGAGTATTTTACTAATTGCATCGTGGATTATTTCCCGTGACGTCATCCCTCATACTCTCCTCAGTTGATATAGTGGCGCCTGCTTGATTTTTTTTTTTAATTTACATTTAAAAATAATAATGTTAATGATTTTGTCTAAAATTGTTATTGAGGCATTATTTTGCGTGATAAATAATATTGTAGGCCCAAGTCGATTTTTCTAAAAAAAAATGTTCAAGGGTAGTTTACTAATGAATATTTTATAAAAGTTGAAATTATTCAAAAATGTCCTCTACAAGTTAATTTAAATTGGTTGTAAAATGACACCTAGACACGGGGATCAAAACCAGGACCTTTGGTATCAAGTGGGTTAATACTAATTTTTATGATTTTTCTTAAATTCAGTAACTTGGAAATTAGTTTACTTTATAAATAAAGGACAATTTTTTTTTTCAAATTTAAATAATTCGAGGGTTTGATTTAAAAGTTCGAATTAAAAATATGTTATATACAAATTTTAAACAAAATTGTATTGAGTTTTTTTTTAATCTTATAAACAAGATAATATGTTTACTTTTCTTAGGAAAAATTATATAGGAATTGTTTATTGAAAATTTTCTTTTTTAATTTTGTTTCATACTCTATATGAGAAAGTTTGTACTATCGTGTCGTACAGTTATTTTTAGTACTCTTTAGTGACATTGTGTTATTTACCTATTAACGACATACTGTATATATAATCCTAGGGAACTGGATTAGGAAAATATCCAAGGAAACACATTACAGTAAATCTAGAAACCGGAACTCCTGAGTCAAAATTGATTACCAATGCATACCCAAGCTACTGTTCAGATGAAAATGCAATTTTGTTCTATTTTATTTAGAGGGTTACTAACGTCCAACTGCCACATTCTTTATTATTTATTCGACTGCAATACCTTCATCTTCTCCATACAGAATATTAAGCGACTACGTAGCGTAAAAGTATATCACGCACGATATTTTCATGGCATATTTTTTATTATTTCAATTTGATTATTTACGCGTGGAAAAACCAGTTATATGATTCCGTCGCATTCCTCAGTAGTTTTGAAAGGATTTCATCTCGCTATCAAAACATCAAATAAAAGCAGATCTCCGAAGCAGCAATACGCGCCTTCCTTTGAATTCGACTATGAGAGAAATCCAATTCGGCAAGGTCTCTGGTTTCTCAAGGTTTGGTGTAGTCATGGATACACTGGTGTATCTTCGTGCGTTTGTCTCACGCTGCTTGCATTCCTTTGGGGGATATCTTGCGCATGAAGAGTGGCTAGGTTATGTGAGGGAACGTCTGTATTTGATTAGAAACAGGAGACGTATTGAGGCCGAGCTGCTTTAGCAGTGTTTGTGAACTGTAGACGTCGCCGCCGAATGTGGCGCTGTTTATAAATACACCATTTGAGAGGAAAATTAATGCATGAGTAAATCCAAGTCCATTTTTTCTTTACCAAATTAAATCTTGTCAAATTCTGGAAAAATATTTATTTTTGACAATAAAAACGCTTAATTATTCAAACAGGCTTGTCTTGTTTTAAAAATGTTTTCCGCACATCTTGGGTGTACATATCCATCCAGGCTATCAGCATTTAACTACACTGATGATTGTAGGGATGAGGAAGATAATGTATCAGCATTCGTGTTCAGGAACGTGGGAAAACACCTCAGAAAACTCAGCCGAGATTTGAACCCTGACCTCTTGAGTCACTTCTATACCGGACCGGCGTTTAGTCCGTGAGCCCACCGATGCGGGCCTACACTAAATAAAATATATTTTTTTTAAATAAAATAAAAAATATAAGGAAAGGTAATTTGAAACATAGACCGCAAAATTACATATACCAAAGTCGATAAAAGTCATCCAAAGTTCCACTTTTTGAATTTGGTTTGAGACGTTCAAGTGGCTTATAGTATTTTGTGATTTTTCTTACACCACTATCTTATTTCCAAACCCTTCCTTCACCTCTGACAAGTTATCTTGTGAACGTGTGGAATGCCAGGTCTCCAACGTGGTTTGGATTCCACGTTAAACTGTAGGTCCTTCATTTCATCTCATAATCACCCTATCATTACACATTAGCGTAAGTGCGTATAGCCCGAACGGGTAGTAAGACGCGGTGCTAATAATAATAATAATAATAATAATAATAATAATAATCTTACACCACGTCTTAGAAGCCGCTTGGACTTCACGCATACATTAATTACGCTAGTGAGTAGAGATGAGGAAGGTATAGTTTGAGATAAAAGTACCTGCATTTGAATACCGGCAGAGTGAGAGTTCATCTAGAAAAATATTACCCTTGGCACACTCAACAAAGATTTGAACCCTGATCTTCCCGTCGCTGAAAATATAGTCTATTACTAGAGCGACCATGCTACCACCGATTCGGGTGGTGTGATTTATAGTTCACTGTAATAGAATCGAATGTGTTTGTCGAGTGTTTGAACAATAAATAATGTTGTTAAGCACTGGGAATGTGAGAGGAGGAGGAGGATTGTGAACAATATTATCATTATTAAAATTAAAATATTAAAATTTAATTAATTAATAATTAAATTAAATTTAAAATAAAAATAAAATTTAACTTCAACGTTGTTACATTACGTTTCTTCAGCCCCTCGTTGGAATGCTATTTGTTACACTTTTCGCGTTCCGCCCCTCGTTGGACGCCATTTGTTACACTTCGTAATATTTTTGATTATAAATCTCCCACGTTGTGTCGCTATTTGCTATATTACATAACAGAGTCATTTAAGAGTCACTCCGTAAATCATTATTTCTATTACGCAACTATGTGCTTTACTTATAATGCCTCGTTCCTTATCATTAGACTTTAATAAATGATAATATATCACATAAAGTTTGATATCTGTTTATTCTTTAAATTGAAATCATGTTGTTATTAGTATTTTCTAATCGAAACACGATCATGTCGAGGGCCTAGCAACTTATAATCACTGATCGCTTAAAGCACGTCCATTCAAAACCACGACTGATTGCACAGTGAAAATACGGAGTTTCAAAAAGTCACATATATCTGAGTTCAATAGAAGCTTCTCGAAGGAATCTTCCTAACGGTAAATTACACACCTACAAACTCAGAAAGAAAAATACCTATTGCGTTTGGAAGCTTCTCGAAGAGGAAATACTTTAAAAGACGTTAACATTTCTTAAGTTTAGCTCCAGTAGATGCTGCCATCTTACCACGAGGCGCGAACTAACTAGTAAATAATTTAGAGGAAGACGTGATTTAAGCGCCACGTAATAGGTTGTAAAATTTAAATAAAGTAAAATATGTTTAATTATATGTAAAATATTTTTGAATATATGAATAATTAGAATGATAAATGGTCAATGCTTTCAAATACTCCTTAGGGTCAATCTATTGCATTACAACGTTTTAGGGCCAACGTTATGGTTATAAGAATCAAAAAATCAAGCAACACAATGAGTAGGAATTTTAAGGAAATATATCACCACGTGCTTGACCAGAAATTATAAATATTTAGATGTAGCCGGAAAAAAACTTTGGCCTATTAGAACTCAACCCTTGATCTACCAACTCAGTGTCTGCCACACATTACCTGTGATGAACTGATGGCCAACCAAAAGGTGGGAATATTGCTCACGCGAGAATAGGCCAGATTATTTGCAGTTTTTATAGCAAAACTTTTTTGTCCAAAATAAATAAAATATCGCTTCAGTACAAACATAGAGTTTATTTATCTTCCCATAGTGATATCAATATTTATTGAATATTTTTCATGAGCCTAGTAACATTAAATGACAAACTTTTTAAACGAAGAGAAAAATAGTCATTAATTCCAGGACACCCTTGACTGATATTCAAGATCTGTTGAGGTCACCGCGTGGAGAAAATTAAACTCTTAAGTTTGTACTTTAAGAAATATTTGATTTCTTTTGACCAAAAAGGTTTTGCTATAAAAACTTCAAAAACTCAAAAAAAATATTCGTGTCCCTTACTTTCCCACCTTAATAGTCAACAGTTTATATATATATCCGGTAAATAAGCCACTTTTACCTTTGGGAGTCTCTCCTCAACATTCAAGAATGAGCTGGATGTTGTGGAAAGAGTTTGTGAATATTAGATGTAAGGAAGTGTTTCCCACTCCATTCATTCACTTCTCTCTTCCATTACAAGCTTCCAATATCACAACCACCTTGGAGGTTTGTTCAACAAAAGAAACAAGCTGGGCGATACTTATAATAGACGACGGGGAAAACAGTGGGGGAAGCTTTGTATTGAATGGGTGGGGTGGGAAACAAACATCTCGGAAATATTGATTTGTTAATTATTTCTTCAATCGAAGGCCAACTATATTTTCATGGAGTGCTGCTGTTTATTGTATATAGTCTTTTAGCTTGATCTTTTCGTTGAGGTATTTACCAATGTGTTTATTTGTCCTACTAAAATTGTCTACTCTTACAATACATATATTCACTTCTGTATAATTCATTTGGAAATAAACACCAATGTTTTAGTAAAATGTTACTAATAAATTATATACTATTAACTTCATATATTAGAATAGCTTTAATTTTTAGTTGTTTTTTTAAAAAGATAAATCCATTGGTATTTCCCCCTTTTTTCTAGAAGAGGTATTAAAAAAATGCATTATAGCTTATTATCGAAAAAGTAACATATTACCTGCATCGGTGGGCTCTCAGGCTGATTAATTAGTATTGGTTTCTGGTAATGAATTCGGAGTTCAAATCCCGGCTGGATGCATTGAGGCTGCTATTTTATTTACGGTTTAACCCACTAAGCCAATTAAGCCCCGGCTGGGTAACAAGACTTGAAGGGACGAGAAAAATATAATCTTTAAAATAAACTGCACCCCCATTTACGCGAAGAGAGATTGAAAAACAGCTTAGAAAAAAACATCAGTACACCATGCGTGGATTCGAACCCTGACCTTTCTATGATAGGTAAATCAGACCAGACGAGTTTGACTCCTCATTCCGCGTTCTCAACAATAAGAGTTGTATTTATATTGAAATGCCAACAATATAAAGTTATATTTTCTCAAAGGAAGCTCATTTATATTGTCCTATTGGAAATATGAACACACATGTGTGTATATATATATAACCCGTATTTAGAGAGTGGGAGGCTCAACCTCAGCCTCTCCGATTAAAGTCAAAGGTGCTAATCATTAGATAACCTTACCTGTAAAATGAAGGTAGAGTGGGAAATGAATGTACCAGTGCCGTAAGTCTATACAGTATTCTGATTTTCTCACAAACGTATATATTTGGCAGCCAGAAAAGCTACTAGATATTTCATGTTTTCATATTTCAAATCATTTGTCAAGTTTGATAGGTATTATCTATACCTATAAAACAAAACTAATAATATAGTAAAATGTTATCGACGTTGACAGAAAAAATTGTGTTTGTATTTTCTAAAAAAGTTATTCCTGATGTCCGTTTGTGAGGAAAATAATTTAAATTTTGGGCCGTTAGAGTTGTTTCTTAATAACTTTTCAAGATATTTATTCTGTACGAGTAGTTAGAAAGAACGTCAAAGTATGTTGATGATCCACGCCATTATTCACTTTTCAACTAATGACGTACACGCAACACATCTTCTATACATTTCGTGAGGATAAAGATTTTTTTTTTCTTAGAGTGAAATAAATGACTTATTCATAGATTTTAATAACCTGTATTGGCTATTCATTTGCTGTCGATATGAATACTGGGAATACTCTTTACAGGTTGAGGTCAAAGAGAGAAATACACTTTTAAACGTTTTAATATTGAGGTTTTGTGTGTATGCATTATAAATTAATGTCATTCATCGCGTCAAAACCATTTTGTATCTAATTTATTTACAGTCCTTAAAAATGTCACCAATATTTCTAATTCATTAAATAATAGCTATATATATATTTAAAATATATATATAGCTATTATTTAATGAATTAGAAATATTGGTGACATTTTTAAGGACTGCAAATAAATTAGATACAAAATGGTTTTGACGCGATGAATGACATTAATTTATAATGCATACACACAAAACCTCAATATTAAAACGTTTAAAAGTGTATTTATCTCTTTGACCTCAACCTGTAAAGAGTATTCCCAGTATTCATATCGACAGCAAATGAATAGCCAATACAGGTTATTAAAATCTATGAATAAGTCATTTATTTCACTCTAAGAAAAAAAAATCTTTATCCTCACGAAATGTATAGAAGATGTGTTGCGTGTACGTCATTAGTTGAAAAGTGAATAATGGCGTGGATCATCAACATACTTTGACGTTCTTTCTAACTACTCGTACAGAATAAATATCTTGAAAAGTTATTAAGAAACAACTCTAACGGCCCAAAATTTAAATTATTTTCCTCACAAACGGACATCAGGAATAACTTTTTTAGAAAATACAAACACAATTTTTTCTGTCAACGTCGATAACATTTTACTATATTATTAGTTTTGTTTTATAGGTATAGATAATACCTATCAAACTTGACAAATGATTTGAAATATGAAAACGTGAAATATCTAGTAGCTTTTCTGGCTGCCAAATATATACGTTTGTGAGAAAATCAGAATACTGTATAGACTTACGGCACTGGTACATTCATTTCCCACTCTACCTTCATTTTACAGGTAAGGTTATCTAATGATTAGCACCTTTGACTTTAATCGGAGAGGCTGAGGTTGAGCCTCCCACTCTCTAAATATGGGTTTTCACACAGTTGAATTTTTTTTATCATTGAGGCAAATTATGTTTGAAGCCGTTATATTCTATCTTTCTCCTATTCCTTTGAATTAAATAATTGGTATATACCTACCTAATTGTGATAGTTAGTACTGGCGCTAAAACGCATGAATAAAACAAGTAATACATAAGGATATTTATTGATATAGTTTAATCAATTTTTACAGTTATATTTGTCCATTTTGTTATGATTATCCGTGTGGCTATGATCGTCAAAACATTCTATCTCGAGATTTTGATTAATGTCGACGTTTCATGATCCCTGAATAAAAAAAATAAAGTGTTTTTTTGCGATACCGTCTGTTTGTGCCTTGGCCTAGAGCTGAAACTATTTTACAGATTAGGATATAATTTGATATTTGGGATGTTATAAGGTCTTCCCGAGGGGTTTTTGGGATTAGATATCCAACCCTAAATTTAAGGTAAGTTTACTGAAGGGCAAAAAGAGAAAAAAATATCGATGATCTTAAAATTCACTCTGATGATTTTGATTAAATGTTATAGCTAGACATTATTTATTATTATAAACAAGATTACAACTCTCATTTTCTCATAAAAATGACTTTGAGGGTACTTTACAGAAGCGGAAATTTTCCTATCTCCGCAACTATTTGAGATACTAAATAACTTATCATTGCAAAATTGTAGTACTATTTAAAAATAAAAACCTTTTATATGAAATATTTTTTATAAAACCAACAGCTTCTGAGATATTGGCAAATATATTAATACAATTTTGTGAGCTTTAGCTGTAAAGAGATTCTACTTAAGTTTTAACGCAAAAATTGTGTAACGTCATAGAGTGAGAAATGAGTAAGTCTCTCAAAAAGTGGAGTATGTTTTCTTTCTTTCAACCTTTTAGGAGAAATGTTTGTACAACGATGATTTATTTCTATAATTTTAGATTCAATATTTATCTATTTTATTGGTCAAAATTTATAAATTAGGAATTTAATAGCAATTCAATAACTATAGATGTGCAACCCATAATAAAATGTCGAAAATTTAAAACCGGAAGTCGACATTTTAATATGAAGTGTTGACCAACGGGGACCCAATATCAATATTTTTACTTTCTCGCTACCTTACAGTTTTGTGATCGTCAAAAAATCTGAACTCGATATTTTGATGGATGTCGACGTCTCAAGACCTTCATAAAAAGTGGTTTTGCAATGCCGTCTGTCAGTCTGTACCTCGGGCTAGAGCCTAAACTATTTTACCAATTGGGCTAAAACTTGGTATATAGGGTTTTCATAGGTTTACCCCGAGGAATTTTTGGAATCGGATATCTAACCCTAAAATTAAGGGTGGTTTTATTAAAGGCGGAAAGAGAAAAAAAATCGAATTTATCAAAATCGGCTCTAACGATTTTGCTTAAATTTAATTTCTAAGTTTTGATCAATATTACAAACCAAATGACTACTCTCAACTTTTCGTCAAAATGACTTTTAAGGTTTCCGGTCTGATGCGTAAATTCTGATTTTTAATTTATCTCCATAAGTATTTGAAATATGAAATTACTTATCATTGCATACATGCGGATATATTTATAAAACATCTTTTACTTGGAATTTATTTTATAAAACCAAAAGTTTTCAATCTATACACGAATATATATTTCTTTTAACTTTGCCAACACTTTTAAGGCAAATTTTACGACGACCGTAAAAAATAAATCTAGCCCGAAATGTCGATGGATGTTGACGTTTCCGGACCCCCCGAACCCTAAAAAGTGTTTTTTTTTGCAACGCCGTCTGTCTAACCCTAAAATTAAAAGCAGTTTACTAAAGGGTAACAGAAAAATTACGTTTTCTCAAAATCGGCTATAACGATTATATATCTCTTATTTTAGACTCAATAGTCATTAATTACCTATTTAATTGGTCAAAATTTATAAAAGATAAATTTAACATCAAATGCAATAACCATAAGATATATACTAGTAAAAGGACGAAAATTTTAACCGGAAGTCAAAATTTTAATACTAAGTGTTGATCCTTGGGGACCCAATATCGATATTTTGTATTGATCCAAATATACAAATGAAGATGTTAATTCTTTAAAAATATAATTATGGAATTTAATACCATCAATAAAACATGGTTTACGTATGTCTAGCGCAATTTGTTCTCGGGTTTGCTACTGTATATTATATTACGAATTTTGAGTAAATATCTCCATTTCTAAAAAAAAAAAAAAAGCGAGAAAAGTTCGTGCAGAGTTCCATACATTTTTTTTTCTTTTCTTTAACAGTGTTCCTAGTTTCTAATGCCAAAAAGTAATTATCATTGTACATTATTTCATTTACGATCTTTGGTCTAGTGTTTTCTACATCAGTGTATACTGTGTATTACTATTATCTCGTTTCACAAATCTTAGTTTTTAGTAATTGTATATTTTAAAATAAAAGTGAAAGAAAGTCCGTGTGGTGCGCCGTACCATTTATTTATCACCTAATTGTTTTTAAATATGTGAGTGCTAGTGAAATATATGCTATTCCTGTCGATATTTTTTGATTAGAAAGCCTAACGTTTAAAAAAGTTTGAAATATATAAATGTTTAGCTTAATTTAGAATGGCATGTACTGTTTTTCGATAGCCCTCTGGTATTAATGTTAAGTTTTAAAAATAGACAGCTACGCTGTTTTGAATTTTTGAATAAACAACAGCCGCTTACATGAGGCTTGTAATACAATCCTAAAGAAATAAATCGTGATATAGTTCAATACTCTCCTCCGAGTATGTAACGGGAAATGAATGTAACATATTTATTGGTCGCAGGTGGCCTTAGCGTGGTGCAATATTAATGATGCATGTGCGATGCATTTTTAATAAGTGCACACGTCATTCCAATAAATAAAGTAAACAAAAATATAGGTTTATACGATACTACACGGAATAATAGTAGGTTATTTCAAAAATTGCATGTTTAACTAACATCTAGTTCACGACAAACTTTTAAACATAGTTCCACGTATTTTATAAGCTATAAGTTGCATGTCATTAACGGTTAATCTTAATCCCAACAACTTCCACGCGTCATAAATTAATTTACCGCACATAGAAGAGAACAAAATCATAATGACGAATCTTTATATTTTGCCAGGAATCGAACTTTAAGATCTTAAGAACATCGACCACTTCAAGGAATATATCCTCATAATCAGACATTAAATAACGGCGGTTATTAATCTTAAAAACACTTAAAACCACTTGAAAAATCCAAGAGTAATGGTCTGATACTTTATGTTATTACTTAAATCACCACATTCATATGTAATTACCCGCCTCGGTGGCGTAGTTGGCTAACCCGCTAGTCGTGTTGAGCTCTACTGCTGAGAACGGGGAGATTGAGGTTCGAATCTCGGTTGGGTGAACTGGGGGTGGTTTTTCCTAAATGGTTTTCCACTCTCCCTCCACGCAAATGTGGGTTCACTTCCTCTAATTCAACCTTCCCAATTCCTAATCCATTAGCGTAGTTAGTACTTAAAGCGTATAACCCGAACGGGTAGTAAGACGCGGTGCTATTATTATATTATTTATATATTTAATACTTTTACTTTTTTCTATGAAAATATATTTACAATGGTTTTAATTAAACTCCTAATATGATATGTCTAGCAACATTTAGAAACTAGTTAGCGTAAGCTACCATGAAAATTCCCTTTAAACAACCATTGTTCAAGCCAATATTTTCGAGTATATCATCTAGAACAGGAATTGCCAAGCTCATTGAGTTTAGGAGCCACATTAAATTTTATTAAATGTTTTGTTTGCCATCTACCAAGATTAAAATTGTACCGTATCGCGTATTGGCTATTATTTTAATATGCACAGAGTGTTTCCCATATCGCACCTTTGTTCAATCTGGGGTGAGCTCTGTAACATGGTTTTGTAATGATAATGGAAATAATGTAGAAATGTTAGTTGTGTTTTTTTTTTACAAAAATTCACGCTTTAATACTCATTAAATAATACTCAGTTTCTAAACAAAAGACAGTCAATTTTATATATTTAAAAGCACATTGTGTTGCTAACTGAGAGGAACGGCATTAACTTTCATAAACAATTGTGGTGAATAACTTAAATCCCATTCTATTGCAGTTATCAACATGTTCATCTGCAAACTTATTTCTATACTAATTTTACTTTTCACTGCCCTCAACTGAAAATGATTAGTGATGAGGATGACTCACATAGGCTAGTATGGAAGAGCAACGAATTCACTCGAAGTACATTACGAACCAAAACCGGATAATTTTCCTTCGAGATATGAGGCCACATATCCTCAGCTTGAGGCAAATCTCTTCAACAGTGAGCTACTTTGGATAGCGTAAAGACAATTTTCGCGTGAGCTACTGAAAATGTCAGTGTGAGCAACTAGTAGCTCGCGATCGACTGTTTGGTTACTCTTGCCCTAGAATCTACTTGCTTTTCCCCTCAAACCCCGATCACTATAATCCGATCATCACTACCAACTTAAGACTACTTCACTGCAAAGGAATTGTTCAGCACCATTATATTAATGAGCAGGGCGTGCTGCATTTGGTCTAATAGCATCTAGTATCCTTGTAAACAGTAGAAGCGCGCAATCGCGCATGCATCAAGAATAAACTTGCTGAGACCCAATCACCACATCACAAACAGATGCAGGCCTAGACTAAGCTGTGTCGCAGATAATTAATGGCAAATATATGCCTAATTAATGAAAGTCAAGTCTCTTATGTTAAGTATGAACAGGCTTACATGATACTGGAACACATTGTAAGTGAAGTAGAATTATATTATGAAGAAACATTTAGGAAGTATTAACTTTTTATTGTCATAAATTATGGCCGTTTACTTTTTTACTTTCTCATATCAAGAAAAAGCATTGTGATCCTGAATAAAATCAATCTCGAGATTATGACGAGTTATTACGTTTTATGTGAACACGAACCCAAAAAAGGGGGACTTTTAGCTTTTTGTTTGTTCCCCTCTCTGTAACCTATATCAGTCTGTCCCTAGCCACTGATCCAAAACGGTTTGATGGATTTGGTTTAAGCTTGATATTTATATTGTATAATCACCATGACATAATTTGAGTTTGTCTATTTTAACATTGTAGTGTTGTGCATTGCTGGTGACAGAACTGGCGTAGCAACGTGTTTTAATGAGTGAGTAAACAATAGAACATAAATGAAGACAACTCAAAAGAGCCTGTCACCATTCTTCTTGGCATTCAGGCCAAATTGCAGTATATAAATAGTAAAATTTTCAAGCTAACAGGGCTGACATTTTAACAACGATTCTAAGGGTCACTCTGCCCGTTTTTGGGGCTGCGCTGGTTAGGACGCCCGATTATCGAGTACGTGTGCTGGCGGGCTACCCTTATCCTATCTTTTTAGTAAATTTTAAATACCATCACATTTTGTAGTAGTGCAAATTAGCACAATAAACCCTAAAAGCCAAAGCCGTCTATAAATTTCGAACCCACACACATATCTACCGTCACCGTCCCCATCCTTGGCTGCAACCACACAGGCAGCTTAGGGCCCACAATGGGGGAGAGGTGACAATTGTATAGGGTTATAGGTCTACCTAAAATATACATATCCTAGCCCTTTAATTAAGGGTAGTTTACTGATGAGTGAATTTTCTGAATTCCAATCTTTCAAAAAGAGCTATAAAGATTTTGTTTGGTAAAATGCTTATTTAGAATTTGTTTTACATGAACTATAGCACACTGTATAATTAGTTTCTGGGCAAACATTCGTTGAAGGGTAGTTTACTGATGGCAAATTTTTGAAAATTCGAAATATGTCTAAAATAGCTCTAACGATTTTATTTTATATATAATTATATATATATATATATATATATACACACACACACATCTGGGGAATGTATTATATAGCAAAAAAACAGTGTATAGGTACTTGTTTTGGGAGTGAAAATCTATTTAGGTCTATGTGTAGTTTACTTATAACTGATTTTTAAAAAGTGAAAATATTTTTTAAATAGCCCTAGTGATTTGGTTCCAAACGGGTATCTTGGTAGTGTTTGACATGATAACTAATCTTTTATATTCAGTTTTTGATAAAAATTTGATAAACTTGTTTATTGATGAGTGATTTATTAGAATTCAAATTATTTTCAAAATGGCTTTAACGATTTTGCTTAAAATGTGGGTCTTAGAAGTGTTTGACATGAACATGACAAATAATTCTATATTCTTCTTATTATTATTTTTTGTGAAATAGGTAGGGGATTTGACTAGGGGTAGTTTACCAATGATTTTTTTATAATTTGAATATTTAAAAAATGTTTTAATGATTTAGCTCGAAAATGCGTATATTTTGAGATGTTTGCATTATAAATAGTTACATAGATTTTTTTTTCATTCAATAATAATTATTTGAAGAATTATTGTAAGCTTAGTGTTGGGAAAGGGAGTTGAGGGGAGTATTGAACGACAGTGTTGCGTCAATGACGCAGTCAGAAAGCGGAATGCTTCCAATCACACGTAGAAAGTATTATGTTACAATTAGCACACGCCGTCAGGAAAAAGTTTATTTTACTGTGAGAGATGTCAAACTCAAATTAGACACAGTTTATGGTGAATTCGCCAATTGAAGCTATTGGTGACAGGACTACCCACCTTGGCTCTAACCCATAGGTTCCAACTAAGGGGAGAAAGCACCCCCAAAAAATATTTTCAAGGGTGCCCAGCACCGCCAATTCAATATTCCTTACAGCTTTCATAATTATAGTAAGTTCATGCGAATACTCTCACGTGTTATTTAAACAACTAAACTATGTAATATTTCAGACTTCTTAAAACATTAATATTACGGCGCTAGTTCTATCTTGGATTTATAGGGTAGCACTGCGAACAGTGTTTTTCTAGCGTAGCGAAATGGTAGGTGCTGCCATCTGATATAAGAAAGCATGATCAAGTTGGTAGCACTCGCCACTCGTGAATAGACAGCCTGGCATTTATGTTTCCATTATAGTTTGGTTTGTAGCAGTTGTGTTTTGCATAAGTCCATTCACCGTAGGAATTGTTTTCTGAAAGGCCTTTTTTCCTACCAGAAATCTATAATATAGTAGGATATTGGTAGGAAAAAAGACCTTTCAGAGAGTAATTCCTACCGTGAATGGAGTATATTTGTTTTACTTTATTAAAGTTATTTTTATTTATTTAATTAAACATACATTGAGACTAACAAATTGCATTGTAATTTTGACCATTTTTAAATATCGTGCTTGAAAATTTGCAAATGTTATACCACCCGCATGCCGCTTTTTATAGAGCACTTCCTAAGTTTTTTTTTTTTTACAAGTCGGCGCCTATGATCTAACGTGTATGATCGGTCCCCCTTTAACGTGTTCAGTCTTTGATTATGCAATCTTATAGTAAATACTAATAATTTCTTGATTCGCAGTTTGTTTTTATTTGCCATTGTATTCAGTACCCGTAGATCTTTTGGACTGCAGGTCTGCCGGACTACTGGTATAATCTTTCTTTAATATTGCATAGCCTCATTCCACTGTATGACGCAAATACGACAGCTGTTGTATTTCTAACTTGATAAAGCGAACTTCGGAGAAAGTGAATGTCAAAAGTTAGAACATTTTTCTACGCTCTCTTGTAACTCTAATCGAAAATTTAAAAATAAAAATAAATTACTCACTTCGCATTTTAAACATTAACAAGACAAGAGTCTCTCTAACAAGAGTTTTTTTTCTCTCGCTCTCTTTCTCTCTCACTCCTCGATGCATCAATTCTACTAACAAACGGTATCTTTCCACTTTAACAAAAATGAAATTAAAAAGTTTGTTTACCACTACAATTTTTGTCTTTCCGCTACTTCGTGACTTTGCGATCGTTGTATATTCTATACAACTGTTACCGACTTTGGCTGGAATTCTACTTTACCACATTCCTTAGTGTGTGTTCTCCTCTACTCTCTCTCCCCCCCTCCCTTTTCATTCCTGTTACCAACCCCGACCCATTTCCTCCAGGCTCCCTTTTCAGGAAAAGTTTTACCGAGACTAATGTGAACCGAAACTTGGAAAGTGCTCTCTTGTAATATTTAAGCTCTACGGGAGGGAAAAAAAGGAGAAATAGGAACAAGGATGGAAAATATTGTTTTTATAAATTGATTAGAATGACCAGTTTTTTTTTTTTTTTTTTTGTTTTTAACTTTTATGGTAGCAATGAGATTTATCTTGTGCATATAGTTATCCTTATAAATTCACGCTGTTTTATTTGAAGACATTTGATTTGTAATTTACATTCAGCTAAAATTAGGAATGCATTAACCTTTTCTAGTGCCCAAATGCAATTTGACCAAATTCTCATACTTTATTGAAATGTCATGTATTTATTTCGCCACGTCTTACTGCCCGTCCGTGATGTACGCATTTTAAATACGCTAATGTGGTAGAGATTTATCGGTTAGAAATAAAGGAAATGCTCGATAATTTATGTAAAGAGGGTGTTGGAAACAATTTTGGAAAAAAAACTCAATAGGTTTACACCCGTTTGAGATTCGAACCTCAAATTCCCTGCCGCCAGAAAACAAGACTCGATTAGCCTGACATTTAATCCGCATGCCCGTTGTTGCGGTGTAATTATTTCCCCGCTGTACCTCCAAACGATAATAAAAGTTAAGAGTCTGTAATTATTTATTGAATACGTATTGGATTAGAATAAAATGAACTCGAACTCTTCCAGACGTATCCTTCTTTTTTTTTCATTTACGCTCCCACCCCTGTCCTCCATTAATGCTCCTGGCAGTGAGAATGGATGCATACCTGCTAAACAAGGGGTGAGAGAGGGAGAGAGAGAGAGAGCATACAAAATACAGTGTGCAGAACCTGCACTGTTAGTAGTTGGACACCAATGTCGTTAAAATATCATAAACGTTTGATTCCAGAAAATGTGATCAATATCAGAATATGTTCGCTTACATTTCTTTACTTTCACATTGAGTAGGTGACCTGGTTGTCTAGGGGTAAGGTGTCAAGAGCTATGTGCTGAGGTCCGGGGTTCAATCCTCGGTCCCGGCACAGATTTATCTGATTGCCAAACCCTTCCTTCACCTCTGACAAGACGTGTATTAATCAAAACTTGTGAACGTGTGGAATGCCAAGCCTCCACCGTGATTCGGATCTCACATTAAACTGTAGGTCCTCCATTTCATCTCACAATCACCCTACCATTTCACATTAGCGTAAGTGCGTATAACCCGAACGGTTAGTAAGGCACGGTGATAGTAATAGTAATAATAATAATAATAATAATAATAATAATAATAATATCATTTTATGTAATTTTGAGCTAATCCCTCATGTTTAACCCATCGAATTGGACATTTTTTTAAATTCTCGTTATTAAAAACAATATATAGTACATTTGGAAATTTTATTCCGGCTATGAATTGAACCTTAAACACCTTAACCCTGTCATGGACACATCTTGTTACCCCACATACTCCACCAAACAAGCAAAAATTATACCATTTAATTACCTGCTTCGGTGGCCGTATGGTCTTTTGAGGCGTCACTCTCGCGTTAAACTATACTGCCGATGACGGGGAGAACGTGGTTTGAATCTTTGTCGGGTGTAGGTAGTCCTACTTAGGGTGTTTTTTTCAGAAAGGGCTGTCAACTCTACCTCCACGCAAATGCGGGTACACTTATTCTAAATGCAACCTCATACCTAACTCCCTAGCGTTATTAGTACATATGCGTATAGCCTGAACAGGTAGTAAGACGCGGTGCTAAAAAAATAAAATTAATTATACGGTTCAACGCACAGACTTTCTCCCACTTTTATCCTAAAATATACATTTACTAAAAACTCTTGTTGTAGGAACACAACACCAAAGATTATAAATGAAATAATATACACTGTTACTTACCTACAGTAGCCCCATGGTTTCTTTGTTGCTGACTGACAGCTCATAGCTGTCAGCTGACGACTTTGAAAAGTTACCAGACCAAATTATGTATCCCTACGCCGAATCATATGATCTGCAAAAACATGTGTTTAGCAGCTGTCACCTCTGACAATCTAAATTTAGGTATATACCTAAATCTTGACTGTCAGAAGTCAGCTGTGAGCTGTCAGTCAGCACCAAAGAAACCACGGGCCTACTGTACTTACTCTAATGGCAATGGGAACTAGGAACACTTTACACAAAAAAGTAAGAAAAGAGAAACATCTTGGTCCACCAAAGAGCATAAGAATCAAAATCATTTTCAAAGAACTGAATTAAAAAGTATATATTTTTTCTTAGTTATCAATTATTGGTTTTATAAAAATATATTTCAAATAAAAGGTTTTTTTCTTCTTCAATAGTACTACAATTTCACAATGATAAATTATTAAGTATTTCAAATAGTTGCGGAGAAATGGTGAAAATTGGAAAATTTCCCCATAAAAGTACCCTCAAAATCATTTTCATGAAAAAATTAGAATTGCCATTTTGTTCATATAATTAATAAACAGAGTTTAGATATAAAATTTAATCAAAATTGATAGAACGAATTTGAGAAAATCGTTTTTTCTCTCTCTCTCCCCCCTCCCTCCATCCCCCCCTCTCCCCCCGCCCAAATCGGTAAAAAAGTTTTAGCTCTAGCCTGAGGTAAAGACATACAAACGGCATTGCGAAAACAACTTTTTTGGTTTCAGGGAGTCATGAATCGTCGACATTTATCAGTATCGCGAGGTTTTTTTTTTTTACAATCACAAAACCTTCTCCCAGAGGTGTCGAGAGAAAACTAAAGTTGTATCTTTTTATCAGTTAATTCAAACATTTGCCTCTTCATTTAACTAAGCCAAATCTTTTGTGCGGTTAATACTATTTTCATGATGTTTATCTGTCTCTCAAACTTTATGATGTATAGTATATGAACAAATTAAAACAAATACCTATATTTTGTACTAAACACATTTAATATACACATGTAAAACAAAAGTAATTATTCAAAAAGATGCATTTAGAATACAAAAAAAAATATTTTTACTCATATCAAGAGAAAGTATTGTGACCGTAAAAAATCTATCTTGAGATTATGACAAATCTTTAAGTTTTATATAAACCCCCCCAAAAAAAGTGAATTCTACAATTTTGCATGTACCCATGTATGTATGTATGTCTGTCTGTTCTTTGCCACGAATCCAAAACAGTTTACTACATTTTGATCACACTTGATATTTAGCTTATATGGGCTATGCCACAAAACTTGTTTAACCCTAACCCTCCAATTAAGGGTAGTTTACTGATAAGTACATTTTTTGACCTCAACATTTTTTGAAAATAGCTCAAACAGCCATTGTTACATATTTATTATTCCTAGTAGAAAACTCTTCAAGAAAAAACTTTGATATATTTTGTGCCAAGTTTTTGTGCGGTACAAAGCTGGAATAAATAAAAAAAATAAAAATAAATAAAAAAAGATGAAACTGGAAGTGATTTTTAACAGTATATCCTTATAAGTGTTAAAATCTGTTGCTTCCATTTATTTTTTTGCAACCATTAGCTGTGCGGGCGATTTCTACATAGAGTTTATACTAAACGGTCGACTCATTCGTTAAAAGTAAGTGTAAACTTTATACTTTGTCCCTTTGTTTCGTTGTTTGTGTACGAGGGGTCCTTGTTTTTATCAACCTTTTATTTCTCTTATCCTAGTGTAGCAACGAACCAAGAAGATAACCCTCATCTGTGCGCACGTGGACTAAACGTCAAGATCCTAATTTTAGGAGACGGTGAAATCGAGGCTCAGATTCCCGGCCGAGTGTCTCGAAGGACTTTTTTTTTATAAACGAGATTTCTCTCTCAACGTAAATGCTGGTACATTTCTTCCAAACCATTGTGGTCCAACTTTTTTCATCGAAGGGTTCATTTTGCACCGGGGGCTGAAAATATATTTAGCAATCCCATCAATTTAATATAGGTAGGCCTATAAAAACCTTTAATAAACAATTAGGCTACTTTCAATACATTTTATATAAAATTTGCATTTTTGGTTGGTAGAAACTTTTAAAATTTAATGTCAAAAAAAGTATTAATCTCTCTAAAATGTTTAATGATATATGAACGCGCGCACACTCCTCAAAACAAAACTTATTATTATAAACAAAATAAATATATATATATATATATATATATCATTAGCTGTTTCACATCTGCCGCCGAGGTTTTCCCTTTAATTTCCTCTTGGGTGTGTGTTTTGTGTGTGTGTGTGTGTGTGTGTGTGTGGAGAGAGAGAGAGAGCACATCATAGTTTAGTTGTTTAAATGACACGGGAGAATAATTCGCATGAACTTACTATAATTATGAAAGCTCTTAGGAATACTGAAATCGTCCCCTTTGCTTGGTGCTTGGAGCTTAATCCGAATAATACCTAATATTCTTAAACGATTTGTTTACGTTTTTATCCCATTAAAAGGGGGATAATTAATAATCCTAGCACCAGGAATTATCGTTTGTTTTTCTTATTGCACCGTGTCTTACTACTACCACTATCCATCTGGGCTATCCGCATCTAATCACACATTTGGGATAGGGATTAGTAAGAGAGAATTTAGATTAATCGCACCCAAATTTGAAGAAAGGTTTGAGTTTGAAACCGTTTGCAAAAATAAATTCTCAGTAAACCCGACGAGGCGACGCGGATAGCAATTGACAAGTGCGCTCCTATAGGTAGAACTAAATTTAACTCCTCTGTTTTTTTTAGAAAATTACACGTAAAATACTTATCCCCTCCTCTTTCGAAAAATGAAACGTCACATAATTTTGACCTTTACATTGCCCGGAAGGTGAACGCGATACCATTCATTGTGACGCGTATCGAACCGACTTCCTCTGTGCCCACTGCTATATAGGCAGACCCGCATAACATATACCTGGCTACGACACTGATAACAGCGTCAACTCCCCCGTGGTTAGATGGGGTGAGGGGGACCTTCCGTGTACTCCAGTAATGAAGTGCTCCAGCAGAAAACCATTTGTCAAAAAAAAAAAAAAAAATGAGGGAAAACTTAATGGGAACGATTCGGTTTGGGACGGAGATTGTGAAAAAAAGGGCTAGAAGGGTGGGGGTATGGTGTGAGCAAGGGAGAGAATAAAGTGTGTGTGTAGGCGGGGATAGAGGGGAGGATCGAGGGATCGGGTATTCAGATACCCGAGCGTGTGATTCAACCATCGAACTCCCCCTTTCCTAGATTTCCAGAGGGGTAGAGAAGGGGTGATTCGGATCAATGATGGTATCTGGAGTTGAATAGGGAGACGAGAGTTTTTGTGCGTGCAACGACGTGGATGTTATATAAAAAAAACTCGTAAATGTAACCGGAACTTGTGTGTGTGTGTGTGTGTGTGTCAGCGGTTAGCATGCTTTATTTTACTGTGTGATGCTGCGGTTCAATCCTGAGCGGTTACTTACTAGGTGGCTCATTCCATTAAATGCGTTTTTCTCAATCTCACAAAGCGAATGATTACGCATTTACTTTTCATGCATATCTTCAGTATGTTACTTCTGATTTTGATAGTCCTACAAATTAACTGTAGGCCGGCTGTTTTCAAAGCCTACTTTTTTTTTTAGATTTTTTTGTGTGTGTGTACCGCTGCCTGTTACTCACTCTAGATACCCACAAATTATCTCTGCTAAAGGATTAGGGTCTAAGAAGTTAATATTTGGAGGAAATGTTAACGTGTTTAAATAGTAGGCGGAAAACCTGGCCTGGTGTGTAGGTGGTTGTTTTCCCTAAATGGTACATTTCTTCTAAATTGTACCTCATTAGTGTAAATATGTGGGATAGCCCAAAAGATAAGTGGGGCAAGGTTAGCAAAATTAAATTAACGCTAAAATAATGTTGCACTGCATTCTTTATGCGTATTTATTTTTCTTTGAACGTTGACTCTTAGGTCAACTTATCGACACACCTGCGGTTTCCGCCTGAGATTTTAATTGGTGCCGGCACTCCATATCCGTTTCCTCGATTAAGTTTGTATCTGATCTTTCTATCAAAAGTAAATGCACGTGTTTTATTGACGTTCTTTGTGTTGTACTCTTAGTTTTACTAGAGTTGTTTTAAAACTTACAATTTGAAAAAATGAGAGCGCAATTCCCCCAACACTTTTCTTATCTTTGTTGTTTATTTTAAAACCATAATGGAATAGTTTATATATAAAAGGGATGTTGGCCAGGCATCAAGGCAAAAATAAATCCTCATTTCGTAAATAATTTGAAGAAATCTGCAAAGTGTATTAATCGCCTTATTTAAGGTGTCTAATCAGTATATTTATTCCAAATTAAATTTTCTCTAAAAATTGTATTAGTATATTTTTTGTAAAATGAAATATTTTGGAGCTATAACCGCGAGAATCCATTAATTTTCACACAACTGAACGCAACAAAGGGTCTGTCATCCTATATTTTATTTTTTACGATAAGTAGGCCTACTCCGTAATTTTAACAGCAAAAATGTAATCACTACATTTGTTACTAAATATGTAATGTTTTAAGTGCACCGCCTTTACCAGAAAGTAATGGGAGGGTGCAAATTAATGTACAAGCAATGAATCATAACAACAAAGCATTTTATTATAAATACAACAGGCATGTAAATGATAGAGAAAAACTAATGAGAATAAGATTTTGGTTCAACTAATATCGGGTGGCTCCATACGCCAAGCTGCTACTTCCATCCTCCGGTTACTAGGCGAGCGCCAGTGGATCCCGCTTGTTAGATCACAAATACTGCGGGCACCCCTCCTCGGGTCGGCAAGAGCTCCGCGTGGCCTCTCCAGTATTACGTGCCTTAATCGGACACAACCATTCCAAAGGGGTTAAAACATGAAAATATCCTCAATCATAACCTTACATTGAAAGATGTGGGCGTTCCCCCACTCCTAGTCGGGTGCACCAAGGTAACAGAGGGAGACTGGCGCTCCCTAGTACGAGGTGCTCTAGGTCACACAAGCGGCCTTTCCAATAGCCCTCAGTAGCAGGCTATGATTCAATATTTACACCGAGCCGGCCGCAAGCACGGACTCAATACACCAAAACACAAAGATATCGAACACCCTACCCTGCCTGGGCCCCTCCGGGTTACCCACGCACCTTATAATGTCCCTAAAGGTCCCCACGGCTAGGCCCGAAGGCTAGCAGCCAGTAGCGCTAACAATAGTATGTAAGCTATTAACCCTAACATTCATAGACACGGGGGCGAGCGCTGTTGCACAATACCCTAAGGCCCCTTTCTCCTTACTAGCGAGTAGCACCCACTCAGAGGTCGAGGGACTCTATGCCAATAACTAATTGACTAGCTTATTAAACAAATACAAAATAAAATTGGCCAAGTCAGCAAGACTCTACGATACCTCGTCACTACAAAACGGAAGTCCACACTAATTCTCCTCGAAATATCCTGCTGACCGCATAGCCCAAGGCGTTACCTTGGAATCACAAGGTCCAGTTAGAAAGTTAGTTGATAGTAGCGAATCACCCTGGTACAAGCAAGGCTAGCCCAGCTGGATCCTGCTCGGAGTCGAATAGAGTCAGTAGAATGACGCCAGCCCTGGTACATCTAAGTACCAGCCAAGGTTAGATGGGTGCTGGTAGCGGAGTACCAGCCCTGGTACGTGCAAGCAAGCCCAGCTGGATCCTGGACGGAGTTGAATAGTCAGTAGTATGGCGCCAGCCCTGGTACATCTGAGTACCAGCCACGGTTAGATGACAGCTGGTAGCGGAGTACCAGCCCTGGTACATGCAAGCAAGCCCAGCTGGATCCTGGACGGAGTTGGATAGAGTCGGTAGTAAGACGCCAGCCCTGGTACATCTGAGTACCAGCCACGGTTAGATGACAGCTGGTCGGGGAGTACCAGCCCTGGCACAAGCAAGCTAGTACCAGCTGCTAGAACTGGCGCCGGAGGGCGGAACTTCGGGAAGCAGACGCCTGGTCCCTGGCCAGGCTGAAGATAATTCCACGCTAAAGCGGCGGGGGTCAGCTGGTCATACCCTCCGATCCCCAGCCCTGGTACCCCATAGCGCAAATATTGCACTATTTCTTCTCGCCGAGAAACGGCATGGACCCAGATAGTCCGACGGAATGGATAGAGAGCTCCGTCCCAGCGAGTCTTGTTCCCCTTAGTTGGCTGAAGTAGTACTACATGTGAGACCAGGATGAACCGACGCACAGAGCGTCCAACAAGAGAGTCACTATTCAGTTGTACAAAAAAAAACAATCAGCTGTTCAGAGCGTAAAAAACACTCGGAACGCGCATGCGCGGCAATACATGGGAGGGAGGCAGAGAGACCAAGAAGAGGGGGAAAGTTGCAGCGTCTGCGCATGTGCGAGATTCGCGTCAGAAAGAATTAGAATTAGGTCAGCGTGACCTGTGCGAGCTGATATTTCATATTAGCTCGGCACAACCTCCCACCCTAGGAAAGACGAAAAGAAAGGAAACTGATTGCCAGACAATCAGGAGGAATAAGGGGGAATCAACCTATGGGGGGGGGCTATGACTACCTAGATTAGCCTAAGAATAATTGCTATAAACTCTAAATGACAAAAACATATAATAGCAACATCCAAGTTACGCCCTAATTATTATTTGTAACCAAGGTCACCTATCAATAAGCATTCGCCTATATTATGCTGTATGTGAGGTTGCCCGTATTAAAAGTTCATCCCTAACTATGTATATATATATATTTTGTAGCTAACAAGGACTTTTAACAATATAATGAGTAGCTCACATATATATATATATATATATATATATATATATATATATTTTTATGCACAATATTATTAACCTTAAAATAATTCTTACGGCCACAGTTATTTGACCGTAAATACATATTCAACGGATTTTATAGCATTTCGCTAGATCAGCTTTCTTAATATAATTACTATAAGCCTAGGGTAACATATACATGGCACAGAAAATAACATAATATAATTATAACAAATTTGGGCACAAAGATACTTAATCTACAAATGGTCACGAAACAGTTGCAGTTACAACTAATTCTAACTAGCCTAGGCCTGATGTATGGCACGGTCAAAGATTAACTATACCTACAACTAATTTGAATAAACATAGGCCTGTTGCACAAAATTAATAAGGATCAACTACAACTAACATATTAACATAGGCCTGGCTTAAGATCAACTACAACTAACATATTAACATAGGCCTGACTTAAGATCAACTACGTAGTTGATTCATAACAGGCATTTACACTATAAGTAATACATATAACAATTAACTTCGATATTGAGTGTAAAAACCTAGCAAGATACATAGAAGCACTTTTAAGAATATTTTGAAAGGGTTTCAGATATTAACCATTAGCAATGCCCTACTTTACATTTAGATGAGCCATTATCTCAACAGTTAGGCGATACATTTTTATATACGTTGTTTTGACATTTGTATAGGTAAGGTTTACATGAGTCAAATAAGTGAATTTGATTTACATAGTGGTAAAAGTACAAAACTTAGTATACAACCTTATCTCAGCCCTGGATTTTCTTAAGGTGGCTGACATGAGCTCGTCGAGACAGGTCGGCAATATCTTTGTGTTGCAGCATTACAGAAACGGGCGTCAGGAATCGCTGCACGAGCCAAGGACCGCTCCACTTAGGTGACAATTTGGCCGAGAGCCTGTTGGGTGCAGAGCTCAAAGGGAAGTTACGGCACATGACCCTATCATTAAGTTGGACGTTAACAGGGGAACGACCCCGGTTGTAAGCCTCGGCTACCCTATTTCTAGATCTCTTCAGATTCTGAAGGGCAAGCTTACACCCGTCAGCATAAGAAGAGATGTTGGGGTCTCCAACCAGTGGGTCGACATCCCAGATGGCCAACAAGGGGTGGTTAAGCTCTCGAGAAAGTAACAGGGAAGAAGGGGTAGCCCCAGTGGACTCGTGAACAGCCGAATTAAAGGCAATGGACAGAAAATCAAGATCTTTATCCCAGAACTTTTGGGCATGGCCATGTAAAATAGTGAGGGCAATGTTAAGATTTCTGTGAAATCTCTCTACAAGATTAGGGGAGGGGTGATAAGGGGTGGTGGTGATGTGTCTAATACCCCACATAAAACACATGTCTTTAAATATTTTGGAGCGAAAGCACGGTCCGTTGTCAGTGACAATCTTCCTGGGGGCTCCAAAAATTGACCAAACCTTTTTTGACAGGGCGGAAACAGTTGTGGAAGCTTTCATATTTCTTGAGGGAATTATAACAACAAATTTGGAGAAGCCGTCTACTAAATTTAGAATACAAGTATTGCCGTTGGTCGAACGGGTAAGGGGTCCCACAAAGTCCACAAACACAGTTTCCCATGGTTTTGGGGATACCTCTGCAGAATGCATCCCAAAACGTGTATTTTGAGCAGGTTTAGCGCTGAGACACCCTTGGCATTCTCCAATCCACTTTCTCACGTCCTGGTATAGTTTAGGCCAGTAAAATTCCTGGCAGATTTTTTTGTGTGTTTTAAAAATACCTAAATGTCCTCCTACCGCGGAATCATGGAAATACCTCAAAATCATATTTCTTATTTGAGACGGGACGAACACCTTTCGACCCCTACCCCGATTGCCTACCCAGCAGAGCAACCCTTGGAAAATGACAAAGTTGTCGACTATTTCCCCATCTTTCAGGCGATCAATAATTTCCCTGCAAAATTGATCATCCATCTGATGCTGCCTAAGAGAGACGAAGGACTCAGGTATAGTATGGATTACGCTTAAACCACAGGGAGCCTCACCTGAGGCAATTGGGAGAAGACCTTCATTATTTCGAGATAAGGTATCGGCGACAATGTTGTGTTTTCCGGAAATATGCTCCGTACGAAATTTAAATTGGGAGAGTTTTAGGACCCATCTCCCAATCTTCCCTAGCTGTTTGGGATGGTTAAGCATCCATGACAGGGCTCTGTTGTCCGTATACAGGACAAATTCCCGTTGTTCCAAATAATCGGAGAATTTGTCAATACCGAAAATGCAAGCGAGTCCTTCTTTTTCATAGGCACTGTATTTTCGTTGGGTTTCAGAAAGAGTTTTACTAGCGAACGCTACTGGGAATACGCCTTCGGGATGGCGTTGAGAAAGGACTGCCCCCAAAGCGAAAGATGATGCATCCACTTTGAGTTCAAACGGGAGGGAAAAGTCAGGCATTTTAAGGACTTGGGGGGACGTCAAACATCTCTTTAAGGTAGAAAAGGCTTTCGCTTGATCTGGGCCCCACTCGAATGGGATGTCTTTTTTCTTAAGGTGGTTTAGAGGAGCTGCTATATGAGAAAAATGCGGAATGAATCTGGCATAGTAGGCACACATGCCAATGAAGCGTTGTACTTGTTTAAGAGTGTTAGGAATAGGATACTCTATAATTGGTTTTACTCTCTCAGGATCAACAAGGATATTACCTCTAGAAATTATGTAGCCGAGATATTTTATTGAGTCAGTGGCCCACGTAACCTTTTCAGGATTGACCGTAAGTCCGGCTTCTCGCAGCCTTTGAAGTACGATACGGATGTGTTTAGCATGTTCGGAAAGAGAATTACTATAGATGCATATGTCATCTAAATAGTTGAAAACAAATTTGAATTTTAGATCAGAAAGAATGTGATCTAAGACACGGCTAAGCGCGGCACCACCGCAACTAATGCCTAATGGGACCCTATTAAACTCGTAGCATCCCCATGGAGTGACAAACGCCGTATATTGTTTAGAATTTTGCGATAGGGCGCATTGAAGGAAACTGGCGTTAAGATCTATGAGACTATAGATCTTCGCCCCTCCCAAATGTTGAAAGGCGCTTTCTATTGTGGGCATAGGATAGGGATCAAAAATAATTTGTTTATTGACTTTTCTGTAATCTACAATGAGCCGGTGACCGCCTCCTTTACGAGGAATGATGAATGCCGGGCTGACAAATGAAGATTTGGAATGACGGATGACATTTTTGATCAACAGGTCGTCAATCAACTCCCTAAATATTTTTAGTTTCGGGGGGGCACAAGAGTAGGGGGGGGATCTTACAGGTTTATAATTAGAAAGAGAAATGTTGTATGGAAGGATGTCGCATTTTCCCCAATTAGGGGTAATGACATCAGAAAAGTCATCTAAAACCTGACTAATTTCTGACGATTTATCAATATGGAATATATTACAATTCTTACTAGCTTGGTTGAAAAAGATTTTAACAGAAGGGTTAAATTTAAAGCTCAAGTGCCCAGCTCCCAGATCCAATATAACTTGGGATCTAGTCATAAAATCAACACCCAGGATAACTTCGTAGGGTAAATTAGGGACGACAAAAAGGGCTTGTTTCCAAGAGAATTCATTTACTTTAATCGGTATAATAATACTTTTGTTAACATAAAGGGATTTACCATTAGCAATAGCGAAATGTTTTGGATTTATTTCCTTTAAGTTATTTTTGTGAGCAGGGGAGATTTGGTTAAGAACAGTTTCGTTAACAAATGAGAAACTAGCACCAGTATCTAATAGGGCGCTACAAGGCAGATTATAAATAAGTACAGAAACAATGGGTTCATGGACAACCAGAGGGTTGATATTTCGCCGCCCAGAGCCAAGTCTCTGGCGGCGCATAGTTAGTTTTTTTGTATTCTACATTGACTTTTGTAATGTCCAACAGTTCCACAATTATAACATTTAATTTTGGACATATTTTTAGAGGATGTGTTTGAGTTTTGATTTGACTTATTACTAGAAAATGATTTGTTGAGATAAGGGTTAAAGGGTTTAGGGGAAGTGGTTCCTGATCTAAATTGTGTAGGTGGGACAAAACTTTGAGTGACATTGGCAGTAGGGTTGGGGGGGTGTAACATCAAATATTCTTGTTCTGCCAACATACTACTTTCTATTGAAGAAGCGAGAGTATGCAACTCCAAGAGAGAGACGGGTTGAGAAGAGAAAACAAAATGGCGACGCGTAAGCGGGGAGACATTTTCTAAGATAATGCTAACTATTTGACTTTCATCAAGATGGAGTTCAAGTATGACCGCCGCATCAGAGACAGAAACTATAAAGCTACGAAAGGACTCATTGGGTTTTTGAAATCTATTTACGAATTGTACTTTTAGGTTGTTTCTAGCTCTATCTGGTACCAGTACAGAAAGTATTCTATTTCTAAAACTTCGCCAGTTAAGGCCTATATTTAAGCATTCAGCAAACAGCTGCGATAAATATCCATTTGTCTTACTTAGGCAAAGGGACAAAAACTCCATTTCATTTCCCAAG
The DNA here is from genome assembly GCA_039000515.1 of Timema cristinae. Classification (NCBI taxonomy): domain Eukaryota; kingdom Metazoa; phylum Arthropoda; class Insecta; order Phasmatodea; family Timematidae; genus Timema; species Timema cristinae. The sequence goes on along the minus strand of JBCFYV010000003.1, from coordinate 38,478,908 downwards.
CATAGGTTACAAACTTTCGTAATTTCTAGCAGGAAATTAAATAAAGTAACGTAGTTCTGTCCGTCGCAGGAAGGAATATTGTCTAAAAAGGAGACGAGAACTTTAGATTTGGTTTTGTCCGAAATGGGATTGACCGGCATTTGACGGATGGGCTGGTTAGGGGTAGTACTCTGATTTAAATTTAGGCAATCCATATCTAAATTAGGATCCACATTCTTTTGAATAGTATTATTATTCGGGGGGGTTTGGTTGGTATTTTGATTATTAACTGTTATATGGTCGGTACTAGGTTGAAAATTAGCCATCTGGTGATCGACCACAGGTTGTGCCCATAAAAGTCTAAGGGCAACACGAAGGTCACTCACCGAGGTGTCGTCCGTGACAATAAAACCATAACGTCTAACAGCATGGAGAAGTTCTGCTTTAGAAAGAAGAGGAATCCTATCCACATCTTCATTTACAATTTGTTGACTGGGGCCCCCAACAGAATCTCGGTCTGCCATGGTGTCACTTGTCTCGTGCATGTAACAAAAAAAGAGAACAAATTAGTGAAATTAACAATTAGTTAACAAATAATTAGTGAACCAAAATCCTATATCTTTAAGAGTGGCGCAGCTTTTGCACCGCCTTTACCAGAAAGTAATGGGAGGGTGCAAATTAATGTACAAGCAATGAATCATAACAACAAAGCATTTTATTATAAATACAACAGGCATGTAAATGATAGAGAAAAACTAATGAGAATAAGATTTTGGTTCAACTAATATCGGGTGGCTCCATACGCCAAGCTGCTACTTCCATCCTCCGGTTACTAGGCGAGCGCCAGTGGATCCCGCTTGTTAGATCACAAATACTGCGGGCACCCCTCCTCGGGTCGGCAAGAGCTCCGCGTGGCCTCTCCAGTATTACGTGCCTTAATCGGACACAACCATTCCAAAGGGGTTAAAACATGAAAATATCCTCAATCATAACCTTACATTGAAAGATGTGGGCGTTCCCCCACTCCTAGTCGGGTGCACCAAGGTAACAGAGGGAGACTGGCGCTCCCTAGTACGAGGTGCTCTAGGTCACACAAGCGGCCTTTCCAATAGCCCTCAGTAGCAGGCTATGATTCAATATTTACACCGAGCCGGCCGCAAGCACGGACTCAATACACCAAAACACAAAGATATCGAACACCCTACCCTGCCTGGGCCCCTCCGGGTTACCCACGCACCTTATAATGTCCCTAAAGGTCCCCACGGCTAGGCCCGAAGGCTAGCAGCCAGTAGCGCTAACAATAGTATGTAAGCTATTAACCCTAACATTCATAGACACGGGGGCGAGCGCTGTTGCACAATACCCTAAGGCCCCTTTCTCCTTACTAGCGAGTAGCACCCACTCAGAGGTCGAGGGACTCTATGCCAATAACTAATTGACTAGCTTATTAAACAAATACAAAATAAAATTGGCCAAGTCAGCAAGACTCTACGATACCTCGTCACTACAAAACGGAAGTCCACACTAATTCTCCTCGAAATATCCTGCTGACCGCATAGCCCAAGGCGTTACCTTGGAATCACAAGGTCCAGTTAGAAAGTTAGTTGATAGTAGCGAATCACCCTGGTACAAGCAAGGCTAGCCCAGCTGGATCCTGCTCGGAGTCGAATAGAGTCAGTAGAATGACGCCAGCCCTGGTACATCTAAGTACCAGCCAAGGTTAGATGGGTGCTGGTAGCGGAGTACCAGCCCTGGTACGTGCAAGCAAGCCCAGCTGGATCCTGGACGGAGTTGAATAGTCAGTAGTATGGCGCCAGCCCTGGTACACCTGAGTACCAGCCACGGTTAGATGACAGCTGGTAGCGGAGTACCAGCCCTGGTACATGCAAGCAAGCCCAGCTGGATCCTGGACGGAGTTGGATAGAGTCGGTAGTAAGACGCCAGCCCTGGTACATCTGAGTACCAGCCACGGTTAGATGACAGCTGGTCGGGGAGTACCAGCCCTGGCACAAGCAAGCTAGTACCAGCTGCTAGAACTGGCGCCGGAGGGCGGAACTTCGGGAAGCAGACGCCTGGTCCCTGGCCAGGCTGAAGATAATTCCACGCTAGAGCGGCGGGGGTCAGCTGGTCATACCCTCCGATCCCCAGCCCTGGTACCCCATAGCGCAAATATTGCACTATTTCTTCTCGCCGAGAAACGGCATGGACCCAGATAGTCCGACGGAATGGATAGAGAGCTCCGTCCCAGCGAGTCTTGTTCCCCTTAGTTGGCTGAAGTAGTACTACATGTGAGACCAGGATGAACCGACGCACAGAGCGTCCAACAAGAGAGTCACTATTCAGTTGTACAAAAAAAAACAATCAGCTGTTCAGAGCGTAAAAAACACTCGGAACGCGCATGCGCGGCAATACATGGGAGGGAGGCAGAGAGACCAAGAAGAGGGGGAAAGTTGCAGCGTCTGCGCATGTGCGAGATTCGCGTCAGAAAGAATTAGAATTAGGTCAGCGTGACCTGTGCGAGCTGATATTTCATATTAGCTCGGCACATAAGCTCTAAAAAATTAATATTAATACAAAATGTTTATATAATATATTTATTTATTCTTATAAGTTATAACGTTTACGGTAATTGTGAGTTTTCATAATAATTTGCCTTATTCCGCATACAGGCAAATTATAACTTATGATTGGGAATAAAAAGGAAAAACTTCATCACTAATACAGCAAAATGTCATCTAGCTGTAGGCCATGTGTTAGGTACTTGAAATAATCTTAAGAAATCTGTTGTTTTAATCTCCTTATCTTAGGTTTGTAATAAACATACATACAAAGTTTTCCCCTCCGAAAAGTGAAATTAGTATTTTCGTGAATATCTTGCTAAACATTAATTTTACGGTAAAACTAGCTATCTTTACTATTCAATATAAATGCATCTATAAAAAAAAGGTCGTAAACACATTTTTCGTAAAATGAACTCTTTCGAGTTATAGCTGCGGGAAGCCTACCTACGACTTTACTTCTACTGCTCGTAGTAAAGGGGTTTTCATTCTATATTTCACTTTTAACGTAATATACTACGTAATTTTAACAACCAACATGTAATCAGAGCCATTGTTACTTAACTTTTTTTTTGTCTAAGAAAAATTATATTTAGCGCAAAAATGTTTTTATAGTACGAGTATGTATTAATTTAGCTAAAACCTTTACTATCATTAGGTTTTTATAATACATACATGCATGCATACACACATACATACACACACATACAGACATATATACGTACACACATACATACATACATACATGCATATACACATTCACATACTCATACATATGCATACCCACATATATAATCACGTTGTTCCCTTACGAGGTAAGCCAGAAACTGTGTCTATAGCTCAAAAAACAACTCTGTACTTAATCCATCCTCATTAACTTTTTTTCTCACCTCCCTCTTTCTATTCCATTCATAGGAAAGTTATAACTAAGATTGGGATAACTAAGATCGGGAATAGAAAGGAAATAATCAGTGCGTGTGTCAATAAATATTAATGTTTTAAATTATAAATATATTTGACATATTCAAACTAGTTTTCATGAAACCATGTGATTCTGTACTTGGCAGGGTTTTTTTAAATGTGGTTTTCCTGGTAATCACTAAAATGTTTTTAATCAAATTTTATACGCTTGGATGTTGAGGACGGCTAAAGATCATCTTAGCTATCTTAGCTCTTAATCTTCGTTTTCTGATAGAACTACTTCGTTGGGTTCTTCAGAAATTAAGTGATACAATTGTACATAATTTCTTTGTCACGATTTATGGTGTCTTCTTCGTTTGTGGTATTTGTGCATGATTGTCCCTGACAATGGAAACAAATGTTGGAACGTTGGGTACCAACTTTTCTATAACTGCACCCTTTGGTACATTTACAAGCTAAAGTTTTGTGGAACTGGATCTTTGGTGGGTGTTATAGGAATCAGTATTATTGTGTTTGAATTCGTTGTTATGTTCTTGATAATGTTGCCGTGCAGTTGCCTGAATAGGAGGTTGAGTTAGGTTTTAAACTATTATTCAGCAACATTTTCGCGAATAATTCAAACCCTAATTTGTCTAGAGGATTTTTGATCAGCTTAGCTCCGTATAGGATTGAAAAAAATTGTTCTGCATATATCGTTTGGATGACCACTCTCATAATTTTTAACAACTTCTTGCAATTTATTGATAATGTTTACAAATTTTACAAATTTTATTTGGCTCTTTATTAAAAAAAATTGAAGTTAATTTGCAGCCACTAAATACGTGTAGGAACCAAATGTGTTCCTTTACTTCTTTTGGAAATTTGAAGTTGCTAGAACCATACACTGGGTTGTCTGTTTTCCCTTTGCCCGTTTTTAAGAAATGAATGTTGGATCAAGGTGAAGATAATGCTGATAGTAGCATCAAAAGCTATGTGTCTTCGTCAACTATTAACAATTAGTAAGTCATTATCCTCGTCAGCTTTTTTCTCAAAGAATTTCTTAATTTCGAGTTTTTCACATTGCATGGGATAAGCCGGTGTTTATTCTTATCTTTCGATAAGAATTTCTTTTGAGACATAGTTGATGGAATTGACTCGACTAACAGTATATTTTCCTCAGTATATTTAGGGCCTACTAATTCGTCGAATACGCTCATTTGCTTTAGAACTTGTGAAAGTTAAGCACAATCTTTTTTCTCGTAACAACCACGTGTATAAATCAACCGAAACGTGGTATATACTGGTTTGGATTGGTCCAGTTGGTCCATTCTTTGTCCCGAATGTCGACGAACACCTATCCTGGAAAGGAAGGGTCTTACTCAGATAGCTGGATGACACTTTGTTGTGCAAGTTGTGGCATTCATATTTCTAATCGTAAGCTATAGGTTAACTTACCTCTGAGCTGGATAAGGGACACGATTATGAAAACTCACAACTACCGTAATAAACTTCCTAGCATATACAAATAAATACATATTTTACAGAAATATTTCTATATTAAATAATAATTTTCAGAGCTTAAATCATTGAACATTTAGTAACAAATGCACTAATTACATTTAAGTTGCTAAAATTACAAAGTAATTGACGCAAAGATTGAAATACAGGACGGGAGCCCTTTGTTGCGTGCATTTGAGTGAAGATCGTTGGATTCTCGCGGCTATAACTTAAAAATATTTAATTTTGCGAAAATTGGGCTTATAACATTTTTATAGAAAATTTTATTTGTATTATAGGATAACTTTTTTTTCATCGTAAAACTAATGTTTAACGAGATATTCGTAAATATACTCATTTCGCCGCCATCTTTCCAAAATGGCAGGGAACGCAGACCTTGTAGCAGATTGAAAACTTATTTTGTTCATTACACACCTTAAATAATGCGGTTAAAACACTTTGCAGATTTCCTTAAATTATTTCCGAATTCAAATACCTGACGTATACTAGCATAAACTGTTTAAATTAAGTTATTTATGGAAAGTATTATAAAATATTGTGTTGTATACGGTAGCGGCTTAATATATTTATAAATAATAAGAATTGTGTTGTTATTGGTAGCTAGAGTCCAATTTTTATAGGAAGATCCTTTTAGAAAATACAAACACCTAATGAAAACATTTACCTATTTTACTAGTCTTAAGTGACAGCTACAGATCATATTACTTGACGTTTTAATACGTAAAATAAGATCTAGTACCTTTTATAGCTGTCGCAAAAGGGTCTGTAATAGTACTTCACTTTTGAAATTATTGTATGTATAAACTGGCCATATATCACTTTACTAATAAAATTTAAACATGTATCGACATTGTTCTAACTTAGTTTATTTATGTTTGTTGCAGGTGAGTGTCTGTCCTGATGTCTTAGATATTGTTTCCAGCGTGATTTGGGTAAGGTAAAATAATATATTATATAAAAGTTTATTTAGTTGACACACCCTTCTTTTAATTTTGAAAATCGTGCATCTATGCCTACGTTAAAGGTTTTTTTAATCACTAATCGGTGTTGAAATAATGTATAGTAGCTATTCTAAAAATTATTTTTAAATAATATATTGAAACATTTATTATAGAGTGAGTTATTTCAAATATAATAATTATATCTAAGTTTTATTCTTTATTCGCCATTCTCAAAGATTCAAAGGTTATTGAAGTTGAAGGAGATTTTGACCCCAGAATTCGACATTCCGAAGCTTTGTACACCTCGTATAGTTAGTTAGATTATGTTTAACACCTTGGCTATTTAAATTATTATTATTATTAGCACCGCGTCTTACTACCCGTTCGGGTTATACGCACTTACGCTAATGTGTAATGGTAGGGTGATTGTGAGATGAAATGGAGGACCTACAGTTTAACGTGGAATCCGAACCACGGTGGAGGCCTGGCATTCCCCACATTCACAAGATATCTTGTCAGAGGTGAAGGAAGGGTTTGGCAATCAGATAAATCTTTGCCGGGACCGAGGATTGAACCCCGGCCGCCAGCATAGAAGTCTGACACCTTACCCCTAGACCACCAGGTCACCGGCTATTTAAAACTTAATCTAAAAGTTGAGGATTATAAGGGTAGATTAGACGAAATGAGCCTGCATTGTCGTGTAGAGAGAGTTGGAAAACCATGGTGATAAATTGCTTTTGGAAGATCGCCTCTAGTTCATCAGGGCGAGATTCGAACCTCGACCTTTGCGTCACCAGCAACCTACCTTATATTGCGTGGCCACAAGTACGGGTGGATAATTCAGAGTAATAAAAAATAACAAGTGTTTCGAACTGTGGTGTACACACATATGAGGTGCTAACATCCATGTTTGGTGTGTTCGTTGATCTTTGTTCTCTAAACTGGAGCACTGAATAGCTTCAATTCCGCGCAGCTTGCGTCACCATTTCGCGGATGTTTAGGCCAATAATCCTCACCTTTAAACCGCAGGATAGCTTTGTTCAAGAGTTTAAAGGGAGTAACAACACAGAACATACCACAGCAACAATGTGTATTTGAAAGTAGAACACATTTCAATTGGTAAAGGTGAATGTTATAATGGACTGTGAGAGAAAATAGGCCTACCTGATTCGAAGTTTGTGTCCTTTAATTACGTCACACGCTGTAGCATACCGAATAAAAAAAAAGTACACAATCTTAACTACTTTCTCATATACTATAATAAATTATCATAGCTTATGACAAATATTCAAAATTAGGCTTAGATGAGTAAATTAATTACCTCTTAGTAAGCTTTCCCCATAAAAACAAGCATATAAAACAATCATTAGCTACAAATATTTTAGTAATATTGATTAATTATTTGTATATAAACGAATATATATTAATCATGTACAAAACTCCCAATATACCTATTTTGATTTTTTTTAAATTTATAAATATTTTCGCAAAATTTACTTTTCAAAAATCATTTATCAATAAACCACCCTTGATTTGAGGGCTAGTATCAAAATAAATTATAACCCAAGATATGATAATATAGCATCTAAATATTAATTTTGAACAAAATCCATCAATCCGTTTTGTCTGAAACTTCTTGGAGGGACAGGTAGACAGACACACATACAGTTTGATTGAAAGAATTGTAAAACCCACTTTTTTGGGTTGTTTGAGGGCACATAAATGTAAAGATTCATCATAATATCGGCGTCGAGAATGTTCGCGGGATTTCCACATATTTTAAACTAATGGGGTGGACACGCATTTCCGTGATGGGAGAGTGATAGACCATTCAAGAGGTAAAATTCAGTACATCCTGCCGGGATTCTAACCTTTACCTCCCTTTCATCGACGAACCAGGCCAAATAGAACTTGAACTTTTGTCCCCTTGTCCAGTGGTGCAAATCATGGTTTATATTAAATTTAAGTTTTATTTTCTATTTATGGACCAATGCTACTATGGATATTATAAAATGTGTATGACATTTTAGCTCAGTCCATAACGCGGATGTTCTATGTAAAGTTTCAGATTTTGATTCCTAACAAGGGCAAAAATATACCATTGTGAAATTGGGTTTGGTCAATGATACTTGCTGTCAAAACTCAAAAGTGGCACCTTCAAATAATGGTATTAACTAACTTAAGTATACCGCATTAAACAGGGCTGCATCTGTTTCGGTTGCCGCATTGTCTAAGGTGTCACTCTCGTAATAATCTAGCCTGCCATTAACAGAGATATCGGGGTTCGAATCCCGGTCGAATATACCTAGATCCCCCCCCCCCCCCTTAATGTTTATTCTTCTTACCATCCATGCAAATGTTAGTACACTTTCTCTAAATTCAACCGACCTCATACTGAACTTATAAGCTTGATTAGTAGGCCTACATATGCGTACAGCCTGAACCGGAAGTAAGACGCGTTGACCAGAAGAAAAAAATAGGCACGCACTTGGGATACGGGAGAACTAAAACAAAACGGTGATCTTTTGTGTGTGTTTGTTTAGAAAAAAAACAGGTTAATCTCAGGAAATCTTGCAACAAACAACTTAAATAACTGGAATATTTGAGAATTTAATTATATCTATGTACATACTTTGAATATATATATATATATATAATATAATATATATATATATATAAGAAAACTTAAAAAAAAAAAAGCGCGTTGCTTCGAACATATATGTTATGCCCCGCCTCCCCCCTTTCCACCCTGAAACATGGGATAGTGGAATAATTTGAAACACCAATAGCATGACTTCACACTATTCAATTTTGTGAAAAATTAAATTTCGTACTTCATTCCGAGTTGTCTGTAAAAATGGAATTTTCCTTCTTTAAAACCAGGACAACACGGGGGATTTTACAATGAGAAATTAGTGGCAACCATGAGATATTCACCGTAAACATAACTGCACTCGGGTCTCTTTCTATCTAGCGAGGTTTCGGACCGTGCAATAAAACCATCCCGCCCCGCTGAATATCTATTCAAAGAACCAAACCGATTAAACCTTCCCGGTTCTTCTTTAGTGCTCAGCTCAAGGGCGATTCCATTTCTCGGTAAGAACCTCAATGCGTCTGGTAATAGGTGCAGGTATAACATCTATCATTTCACGAACGGGCGTGTAATTTTATTAGATCAAATGGAAACTCTCGGAAAGACACGCTTCATATCATTTTGTCCGTGAATATCTATGATGATACGTAAATACGTGCGGTTGTATCTTCCAGAAAAAAAAAAAAATAAGGTAGCCTCTCCTTAAGGATAAACTAATACTCCTTTGTCACGGAAGCCGACTCGCCTTGATTGGTTGGAAACAAGTGGTGAGGGGAGGGATGGATGCACACAGTTCTGGACGTCATACGTACACAGGGTTAGGGTTAGAGCAACTCCATCCCTTCTCCTCCCTCTCCCTCTCCATCCTCTTTCTCAACCCTCCACGAGGGGTTGTTCGATTATTCACGAATCGCGTGAGCGAGTTAATCAGGATTGGAATTGCGTCTTGCCTGCCCTTTGTAAGCACGACTGATTTATTTAAAGGCATGCAAGTGGACGTTTCAGATATATAGCCAAGAGTTTGATTACTTGAAATACTACTGATATGGGGGGGGGGGGGGGGGATGTACTGAGCTGGAATGGGACTGGAGGCACTTAAGATTTGATTAGTCCCCTCCTTAAATAAAGGCGGATAGACATCTATCTAATTGCCTACAAGTTAATTTTCTTATGGACAGTACATTAGATGAGCTTCATTATAGATGATGTGAAAATGTTGTGCCCAATTTCCATATGAAAGGCCTGTCAGAAGATTTTTTTTTTAACCAAGATTGATAAAAGTCTATTATTAACAGTATTTTCTTTTTACTTGCACGTATAGAGAAGGTAATGTAATCATGAAAATATTTTACCGCTAGATACGTCTTTGCCTCGAACCCTAAAAAATGGGTATTATGATTCTGTATATCGCCTTCTGTCTATGACTGCGGCTACAACCGAAACTGATGGATTTGGTTCTAATTTGATATTTATATGCCATATGGTCGTTCCTTAAATCTTACTTTTGATATTTAGCTGATATTTGATAATTTGACATTTTAAGAAAATGGTCCTAATGATTTTATTCAAAATTAATATCTGGGAATCCTTTTACATAATAAATAGCACTGTATATTTGTTGGGGTTTTATTTTAGCGGCTGAAGGGAAGGAGGGTGCGCAGGGGAAAATTTGTTTTTGAAAAGTTTACTAATTACTAATTTTTGAAGTTTTTATTATTTTAAAAAAATGCTTTAATTTTTTCTGTTCATACCATACAAATAAAATAGGTTTGTATTGTGATACCAATTTGTGAGCGCCTTTTGTAAAACACAAATTGCAAAACCGACTGACCTGCTTAGCAAACGTGTACACGACCACAATAAATGTGTAGCAGTCTCGGTTTATAGGTAAACCTCAAGTGGTCATAACTCCGTTAAAGACGCAGAGACCCGCGCTCTGTCTTCTTGGGTGGTCACCTTAGTGTCACTAAAGTCAGTCGGATGTTGTATATTGCCTCTAGGAAACAATAAGGAACCCCGTTAACGCACAGGACGACCATCATCTGTTGGTGCCGGTCATTTAGTAGCTTTGTTTATGAGTGGAACAGAAACAAATAGAGAATGTCGGCTATCTGCAGGAAAGGGCGGACTTAATCGAAATATTGGATTCTTTTCCCGAGTTTGACGAGTGACCCTTCTAATTAAATGATTTTTAATTTATTTTATTGATAGTGAAATGCTACACCACCTAGTCGACAAATAAGTTGCCCTGGAAATACTATGACATTTCTATTATTATTTTAATTTTAATAACTAAAGATGTTGTGTTGTGATCATGACATACTATCATATTCATAAAGAGTGAGCTAAGAACTGAACTGTTTTTTAGAAACTACTGTACTTGTGAAGGAAATGCTTTGGAGGGAAGGGAAGGAGTTGTCTGGGAGTTGGAAAGAAGTGAACTTTTTAGGAACTACTTTTGAAGAAAATGCTTTGAAGGAATGTGCGAAGTACATTTTTTCAATTCGAAGCGAACCCAAATTGAATATATATGAAGCATACTTATCAAATCAAAGTAAGACTATTTTTTGTTAGTTTTTCAATGCATGGAAAACATATTTTATTTTGTTTACTTATATAACTTTACGCACTATAATCATCTATAAAATGTTTTATTATACACTTGCTTATAATATTTCATTTAAATCTGATATACCCTTTTGTCATTAGAACATGCGATTCAATTACTTCAAATTTGTTAATATAAATATTAATTTGTAATGTACACCCCGTTTACCCTGATAGGTAAAACAATCTTAACTTGACGAAGAACATACAGTATGACCCTATCTTATAAGCTATAACATAGTGGAATATTTCAAGATAATCTTTCTCCAACAGGATAAATGAAATGTATATACCATTTCAAAATGCTAATAATTTTGAACAAAAATGAGAATTTTATCTTTCAATATTTTTTATTGGCGAAGCTCTAAGACCCAAACAAGCTAACAATAGATTGACCCACGCTAAAAATGAAATAAAAAATAAAAAGTAAAACCAGGAATAACGTTGAGTCTGAAAACAATGTCTCTGCAAAAAATTAAAATCGTGATTTAAAAAAAAATCAAGTGCCTTAAAATAAAGTGATTAAACAGAAATTTGATAAATATGATACAGCTTTGATGACAGCTTAAAAATAGAATGTAGCCTCAGACATTACTTAAATCACTTTTAAAATAATGAACAGGAGCTATTAAAGCTAAAATATAAAGCTAAATTGATAAATCTAGTCTAGCACAATAGCAGTGCTAAATGGTAAAAATTGACCATAAATTAGGATTGTATCTTCCAATATTTTTTACTGTCGAAAATTTTTAATGTGGAAGCACATCCCTAGAAAAAATATATATACATATATATTCTTCTTCTATCAACATTGATAACATCAAAATTGAAAGCTGCAGGTCATATGACTTGACGTGAAAGTAGATCTAGTTTTTTTTTTCTAGCCGTCAGATAAGTCCACTCGTAAGAAAATTGGGGTATAGTTTCTCAAAACAATTGTAAACGAGAGCGCTAGCTTGAGTTTAATTTCGGTTAAGATAAGCTTGATCCTCTAAATTAAGGTAAAGGTTGTGAAGGGTGGAGGGGAAGGAAAGGTCAAATTAAAAACTCAAAAAGATATTTTAAAATGGCTACAGCTCTAGAACTAATTAAAATGTTGCCAGTTCAAAGGAAGTGGCAGTAGTTGGGTAGCCTATGTCTAGGGGCAGTAGTGCCCTTACACCTCCTTACCCCTGGGAATCTATTGAAACAGAATTTACCTAAATCCGGCATTGTAGAATTCATTTAACAGTTAAATGAACTAATATTGTTTTATGTTGGATCGTTTCTTTCGTTTTTTAAAACATTTGCCTAACCTATCCGAGTTTTTTTGTCATTATGTCCTATTACCCGTCCGGATTCTTTGCATATAAGTTATACTAATTACGCTGTGTTGGATATGACAAGGTGTGTTAGGTGAAGTTTGTTGAATTTAGAGGAATTTTACCGGCATTTACGTGGGGAGAGAGTGGAAAACTATTTAGGGAATACCATCCTCAGTAAACCCTACCTGGAGTCGAATCCCATTCTCCCCTTCATCGGCAGTCAAGTATATTGTGAAAGAGATGCCTTAGACCTTGCGACCACTGAACTGGGCTATGGTTAATTTTGACTTAATATAAGGGCTAAATATGAAAAAGCAAGATTAAATTAAATGCACCAGTATTAGCCTTAAAAAAAATTGTGATAAAATATACGTTGAAAATCACGCAGT
>JBCFYV010000003.1:38455356-38466019 GCA_039000515.1 Timema cristinae | reverse complement strand
CTTCATTATAGATGATGTGAAAATGTTGTGCCCAATTTCCATATGAAAGGCCTGTCAGAAGATTTTTTTTTTAACCAAGATTGATAAAAGTCTATTATTAACAGTATTTTCTTTTTACTTGCACGTATAGAGAAGGTAATGTAATCATGAAAATATTTTACCGCTAGATACGTCTTTGCCTCGAACCCTAAAAAATGGGTATTATGATTCTGTATATCGCCTTCTGTCTATGACTGCGGCTACAACCGAAACTGATGGATTTGGTTCTAATTTGATATTTATATGCCATATGGTCGTTCCTTAAATCTTACTTTTGATATTTAGCTGATATTTGATAATTTGACATTTTAAGAAAATGGTCCTAATGATTTTATTCAAAATTAATATCTGGGAATCCTTTTACATAATAAATAGCACTGTATATTTGTTGGGGTTTTATTTTAGCGGCTGAAGGGAAGGAGGGTGCGCAGGGGAAAATTTGTTTTTGAAAAGTTTACTAATTACTAATTTTTGAAGTTTTTATTATTTTAAAAAAATGCTTTAATTTTTTCTGTTCATACCATACAAATAAAATAGGTTTGTATTGTGATACCAATTTGTGAGCGCCTTTTGTAAAACACAAATTGCAAAACCGACTGACCTGCTTAGCAAACGTGTACACGACCACAATAAATGTGTAGCAGTCTCGGTTTATAGGTAAACCTCAAGTGGTCATAACTCCGTTAAAGACGCAGAGACCCGCGCTCTGTCTTCTTGGGTGGTCACCTTAGTGTCACTAAAGTCAGTCGGATGTTGTATATTGCCTCTAGGAAACAATAAGGAACCCCGTTAACGCACAGGACGACCATCATCTGTTGGTGCCGGTCATTTTATAGCTTTGTTTATGAGTGGAACAGAAACAAATAGAGAATGTCGGCTATCTGCAGGAAAGGGCGGACTTAATCGAAATATTGGATTCTTTTCCCGAGTTTGACGAGTGACCCTTCTAATTAAATGATTTTTAATTTATTTTATTGATAGTGAAATGCTACACCACCTAGTCGACAAATAAGTTGCCCTGGAAATACTATGACATTTCTATTATTATTTTAATTTTAATAACTAAAGATGTTGTGTTGTGATCATGACATACTATCATATTCATAAAGAGTGAGCTAAGAACTGAACTGTTTTTAGAAACTACTGTACTTGTGAAGGAAATGCTTTGGAGGGAAGGGAAGGAGTTGTCTGGGAGTTGGAAAGAAGTGAACTTTTTAGGAACTACTTTTGAAGAAAATGCTTTGAAGGAATGTGCGAAGTACATTTTTTCAATTCGAAGCGAACCCAAATTGAATATATATGAAGCATACTTATCAAATCAAAGTAAGACTATTTTTTGTTAGTTTTTCAATGCATGGAAAACATATTTTATTTTGTTTACTTATATAACTTTACGCACTATAATCATCTATAAAATGTTTTATTATACACTTGCTTATAATATTTCATTTAAATCTGATATACCCTTTTGTCATTAGAACATGCGATTCAATTACTTCAAATTTGTTAATATAAATATTAATTTGTAATGTACACCCCGTTTACCCTGATAGGTAAAACAATCTTAACTTGACGAAGAACATACAGTATGACCCTATCTTATAAGCTATAACATAGTGGAATATTTCAAGATAATCTTTCTCCCAACAGGATAAATGAAATGTATATACCATTTCAAAATGCTAATAATTTTGAACAAAAATGAGAATTTTATCTTTCAATATTTTTTATTGGCGAAGCTCTAAGACCCAAACAAGCTAACAATAGATTGACCCACGCTAAAAATGAAATAAAAAATAAAAAGTAAAACCAGGAATAACGTTGAGTCTGAAAACAATGTCTCTGCAAAAAATTAAAATCGTGATTTAAAAAAAAATCAAGTGCCTTAAAATAAAGTGATTAAACAGAAATTTGATAAATATGATACAGCTTTGATGACAGCTTAAAAATAGAATGTAGCCTCAGACATTACTTAAATCACTTTTAAAATAATGAACAGGAGCTATTAAAGCTAAAATATAAAGCTAAATTGATAAATCTAGTCTAGCACAATAGCAGTGCTAAATGGTAAAAATTGACCATAAATTAGGATTGTATCTTCCAATATTTTTTACTGTCGAAAATTTTTAATGTGGAAGCACATCCCTAGAAAAAATATATATACATATATATTCTTCTTCTATCAACATTGATAACATCAAAATTGAAAGCTGCAGGTCATATGACTTGACGTGAAAGTAGATCTAGTTTTTTTTTTCTAGCCGTCAGATAAGTCCACTCGTAAGAAAATTGGGGTATAGTTTCTCAAAACAATTGTAAACGAGAGCGCTAGCTTGAGTTTAATTTCGGTTAAGATAAGCTTGATCCTCTAAATTAAGGTAAAGGTTGTGAAGGGTGGAGGGGAAGGAAAGGTCAAATTAAAAACTCAAAAAGATATTTTAAAATGGCTACAGCTCTAGAACTAATTAAAATGTTGCCAGTTCAAAGGAAGTGGCAGTAGTTGGGTAGCCTATGTCTAGGGGCAGTAGTGCCCTTACACCTCCTTACCCCTGGGAATCTATTGAAACAGAATTTACCTAAATCCGGCATTGTAGAATTCATTTAACAGTTAAATGAACTAATATTGTTTTATGTTGGATCGTTTCTTTCGTTTTTTAAAACATTTGCCTAACCTATCCGAGTTTTTTTGTCATTATGTCCTATTACCCGTCCGGATTCTTTGCATATAAGTTATACTAATTACGCTGTGTTGGATATGACAAGGTGTGTTAGGTGAAGTTTGTTGAATTTAGAGGAATTTTACCGGCATTTACGTGGGGAGAGAGTGGAAAACTATTTAGGGAATACCATCCTCAGTAAACCCTACCTGGAGTCGAATCCCATTCTCCCCTTCATCGGCAGTCAAGTATATTGTGAAAGAGATGCCTTAGACCTTGCGACCACTGAACTGGGCTATGGTTAATTTTGACTTAATATAAGGGCTAAATATGAAAAAGCAAGATTAAATTAAATGCACCAGTATTAGCCTTAAAAAAAATTGTGATAAAATATACGTTGAAAATCACGCAGTGCTGCGATTTGAACCTCGACCTCTCAGTCACCGGAAATGCAATCCTGACGCCCTGAGACGTTTGACCGTAGAGTATAAATATAACATTATCAATAAAAAAAAGTATGTATTCAATATATTTGTTTTTTGTTGATAAAACTTCACCAAATTTTTATTTTATACATTTACAAGACTAAAAAAATATAGGAGGCCTTGGTTTGATACTGGATCGAATCGAACCAGTTATCTTCAGCCTTGGATACGCTCATCATTTACTCTAGTGTAGTGAACACATTTTACATTAACAACAACAAAATCTGTTTTTATTGCAAAAAGAAAAGAAAAACTACTTTGACTTGTATGTTTTTATGTTGTCAGTTTCAAGATGGAATAATATTTAGTTTTATACCCCCTCAAGGTAGAGTTCTTGTTGGCAACGCAGCGAATGGTTCATTGAACCGCTTCTACCTAACCTCCCAGTGACTCAGTATAAACTCGTGAGACTGTTGTATATATTTATATACATCCACGTGTTAGTGTCACGATGCTTGGGTAGACGTTCTGCTCTTTATTGCCAGAAAGAAGTCAAAGCAAAGAGAGAAATAAAAAAAAAGCGAGCAAGAAGCAGAAATAATCCGTCACTACCATGTAGTAAAGAAGTGACTCAGAGAGAGGAGTGATTCGACGGTCCCTCTTCCCCCTCCCCCCTTTGACCACAGTGGCACTGATGTAACAACATGTGGAAATACGTGAGACCACACTTGTGCCAACTAACTACCCGATTCTCGGTGGGTCGTTGCTCCGTGCGTTCTCTCTCTCTCTCTCTCTGTGTGTGTTTGTGTGTTTGTCGCTCTCACCTTGGTATGTACCATATCTGAATCTTGACCAAAATTCGCCAGTCTTGACTGTTTTTTTCTGGTGACGGGGTAGGTTCGGGGTTCGAATTTTGGCCGGATGTTCCTAGGTGTTTTTCTATCTCCTAAAATAGCTTCCCACTCCCCCCTCCGCCTCCCCACGTAAATTCTGATACTTCTCTTCTCTAAACTCTTTCTTTCTCATTCCTACTCTATCAATGTGAATAGGAGGATATCCGGATGGGATGAAACACGCGAAAAGTTAAAACATACATCAGTAAACAACTTGTCAGATCTATTAAGTTTCAATCATCAAGTGGATTAGCACTAGGCGCGTGACTCAATGGCCGTATTTAATGGCTTCATTAGGTAAATACGTCTCAGGACACGGCCATACTTGCGACTTGATCATCGAAACCAGGACACCAGAACATCAAATAGTGTTATTTATATGTGTGATCCAAAGTAGCTCGGGTTTGCGAACAAGTCGCTGTCACTAAGCTGTAGTTGCGCAGCATGAACACCTTCATTTATAACAAGGCATTGCGTGCTGGCGACCAGGTCGCAAGCATGGTCGTAGTCTTGCTCACTGACACACTCAGTATTTATGTTAACTTCAATGTGTGTAATCCATGGTTTTAGCAAAGTATGAAATAAATTAGTTTTGCACTTCATACTTTTCGTAGGAAATTTATAGAATAACCAGTCATCATATATTACCGAGAACAATAGCTAACCTAACCTAACCTAACCTAACCGAACCTGCAAGAAAATGGCGCAAGACTTAGAGAACCGGATAAAGGAATTGATAACATATTTCGGGACTTCAAAAAGACAAAGGACTTGAAAATAAGTATGAAATACAACAGCAAAACTCTATTATTTAATGCCATAATCACTTTGATATTATATAGAAAGCCTAGGCGTTTTATAGAACGCCTTGATTTCACACATTGCCGGTGACATATATACTAAATAAATCAAATAGTTAGACACTCGCATAAGCGGTCACGCAGACATGGACGCTAGTTCCGTCTAGTCTGGTTTTCCAATCAAACAGAATTCGGTATACGACTCCGGACTGGCTGTACTGAGGTGATTTTTCCTAAAGGTTCCCACGCAGATGCGCGTGCACTTACTCTGAGTTATTTCTTCCTCTAGAGTCTAGACAGACTACCCCTGTAGTCTATATATGTGGGTAGCCGAACGGTCAGTAAAACGCGGCGCTCAATATCAGGATAAACCCTAATTCAAATAGCTAATATTTTGCTAGCAGTACCTATTAGGAACAGAACCAGGATTCCCTTGACTCGCAGCGTTGACATATCTAACTACACTGGATATCATCGCTGAGGTAACAGCATCATGGCTACTATTGGTAAACAGCGTTGTCAATCTTTCGTTTTCGTGGTGGTTAATCAGTAGAATACATTATCGTGTATGAGAACAGGTAGGGGGAAAGTGTAAGTGTGTGTGTGTATCCCCCCACTCCTCCCCCCTTTCCCTCCCCTCCCGCGCCGTAGTCTCGCGTGTTCCAGGGATTCCCCCCCCCCCCCCCCCCTGATGATCCAGAGGAGACGGTGGTCTCGGGGGACGGGTTGTATGATTGGTTCAGGAAGTCCTCCCTCCCCTCACCCCTTTACCTCCCGTCTCGCGTGTTCCCCGCGGCGTAGATTCGCGGGTGCGTAGAGACGGGAGAAATGTCTCTCTCTTTCTATCTCTCTCTCCTCTTTCTCTCCTCCCCTCTTTCCATCTCTCTCTCTTTCTGTAGGAGATGTGTGGGGATGATTCGTCGGGGGAGACGGTGGTCGCGGAGGGACGGGTTGTATGATTGGTTCAGGAAGTCCTCCCTCCCCTCACCCCTTTACCTCCCGTCTCGCGTGTTCCCCGCGGCGTAGATTCGCGGGATGTAGGAGAAGGAGGTGTGACATTAGAGAAAAGGCTTACACGATTGGTTGAGAAAAAGAACCTCGTTATAAGTTTCCCACGAACTAAAAGGGTTAACCTTTAATCCTGACTTCTCTAAACTCGAGTTGAGAAAAAGCTCCTTCTTTCCGGTGGTGACAAATGAAGAATGTTTTCCTGCCAGCTTAGCCCTCACTTGCTCTTTCCCTACTCGGCTGGCGACACTTGAAAAATGTTTTCCGGTGAATTAGTTGGGGTGGCTCAGCTCCCCTAACCGTGAGAGCGCTTTAACTCAGGAAGTTAACATCTGCGTGGGTCTCAGATTCATTTTGGAAGGAAATGGTCTGTGAGAATTTTACAAGAGGGGAGACTTCTCACGCAGTAAAGAGGGCGGAGTCAAACTCTTTTTTCGCGCCGCCTCCTGAAGAGGGGGAGTAGTTTATTTCTATATATTGAGTTACCCCTTTAAGTAGAATCCATTATCTTTTAAATCTTTATATTCTAAACAACATCATCAAAAATGTCTAGTGAATATTCGGCTGCGCTATTGTCAGCAATCGGTTCGAGTGAAATAGTATCAAGGAAGCTGACAGATTTAGAGATAGGTCATGGTTATTATATCACTAATATAAAAGGCGTGACAACAAGATATGGACGCAGAGTTCTCACCTTGTTGGAGAACAAATATAACGTATGGTTACCGGCTCGATTTTCCCTGCTTACCGACGATCAGCTGAAGGAGCTCTCCAAAGCAGATCTGCTCTTGGTCTACCAGGGAATTTCCAAAAACAGCAAGACGGCGCTGATAAACTTTGAAGGTATGTTTATTACAATCTAATCAATCGAAATATGTTTGTACAGTGTATGGGTTTTTTTTTTTCAACTCTCCCTCTACGCAAATGTGGGTTCTTTTTTCTCAAAAAACCCTTCCTTCAGGTTATCTTGTGATTGTTAGACCTCCACCATGGTTCGGATTCCACGTTAAACTGGGGAATCCTTCATTTCATCTTGTCATTAATCGAAAGATGTATTTTTTCCGACTCTACGCAAATGTGGGGTTCTTTTTTCTCAAAAAAACCCTTCCTTCAGGTTATCTTGTGATTGTCAGACCATCACCGTGGTTCGGATCCCACGTTAAACTGGGGAATCCTTCATTTCATCTCGCCATTAATCGAAAGATGTATTTTTTCCGACTCTACGCAAATGGGGGTTCTTTTTCTCAAAAAACCCTTCCTTCAGGTTATCTTGTGATTGTCAGACCACCACCGTGGTTCGGATCCCACGTTAAACTGGGGAATCCTTCATTTCATCTTGTCATTAATCGAAAGATGTATTTTTTCCGACTCTACGCAAATGTGGGGTTCTTTTTCTCAAAAAAACCCTTCCTTCAGGTTATCTTGTGATTGTTAGACCTCCACCGTGGTTCGGATCCCACGTTAAACTGGGGAATCCTTCATTTCATCTCGCCATTAATCGAAAGATGTATTTTTTCCAACTCTACGCAAATGGGGGTTCTTTTTCTCAAAAAACCCTTCCTTCAGGTTATCTTGTGATTGTCAGACCACCACCGTGGTTCGGATCCCACGTTAAACTGTAGGTCCTTCATTTCATCTTGCCATTAATCGAAAGATGTATTTTTTTCCAACTCTACGCAAATGGGGGTTCTTTTTTCTCAAAAAACCCTTCCTTCAGGTTATCTTATGATTGTCAGACCACCACCGTGGTTCGGATCCCACGTTAAACTGTAGGTCCTTCATTTCATCTTGTCATTAATCGAAAGATGTATTTTTTTTCCAACTCTACGCAAATGTGGATTCTTTTTCTCAAAAAAAACCTTCCTTCAGGTTATCTTGCGAATGCCAGGCCTCCACCATGGTTCGGATTCCACGTTAAACTGTAGGTCCTTCATTTCATCTCACCATTACACATTAGCATATAAACCGAACGGGTGGTAAGATAATACATAATAGTCTACGCTTCCTCATTGATTCGTTCAAATCTCAGTCATGCTGAATGATGATGCTAAAACATTATCAATGTTAGCTTTAAATAACCCATATGATAAAAACAATAATAGTAAATGTAAGTATTCAATTGTTTTGTGACGAAACAAGACAAAAACTTGAGATCGCCTTTAAGCTTAGATATTGTGATAAGCATTCAAGCCATACAAGTAGTAGGAATAGAGTTTCACAGGCGTTGCTGCAAGTAGAAAGCAAATTTGAAAGATTACCTTAAAAGTTTTTAGCATTAAGTTGTGCTAAAGTGTTATATATAAATTGCGTACGGTAGAGACTTAAGTTCTTATGTATAATCCTCTAACAAACTTTACTTCGAACCCTAATCTTACTGTCTACATCAGGACAATCGAATGTATTTTCGAGTCATACATTTAATATGATTTTAGTTAATCTAATTAGAGGTATTCAGTTCCTAGCATCACGTCTTACTACCCGTTCGAGTTATACGCTAATATTTTTAGATATAAGAAGTGTACTCGCTTTTGCATGAAGTAGAATCGTAAACCTTTTTTTGAGAAAATCACACCCCAGTACACGCGACCTAGATTCGAACCTTGATCCTTCTCACTCTTACTCTACGTAAATGCAGGCTCACTTCCTCTACACACAGACGATTCAGACCTGAATTAAACATGCATTAGCTTCAATGTTTGTATATCATGGCTTCATGAACAGCTGACTAGACGTCCCTGTTTTGTTTTTATAGCTGTCTCAGAGCCGCTCGAAGAGATCATAGAGCAAGTTGACCCGAAATGAAGAAGATAATACTGAGGGGAGAGTAGGGCCTTTTTAGAGCATAGTGCACCCGAAAATGACAGAACCACCGGCAAAACGTTTGCGTTTATCACCCCCTATAATTGTATCTCGGCAAACTAATGGGAATAGGGTGTACACTCTCACAGATCTAGACACAAATGAACAACTCTTAATTAGATACTTAAAACATGACGTTGCACTTAGTAAGGGTAAGTTGTATTACGCATACATTGAACATATACCTGGCCAGATTAAGACCTCGAGTCTACTGATATCAGACCATGACAATATAGACGTACAGATCCAAAGACTTTTGACCTTATCACGAAACTTAGGTACAGGATTTACTCAGTTTAGGCTTTACCTGGAGCCGCTAGGACTATCTATTAAACTTATTGAACAAGCATACGCTCGACGTATAAAGACATACTCAATCAGTAACGAGTTACCCTACAAGGATGTTGTACAGTTTCTCGTTGCGTGCGGGGATATTTATGTAAAAACTGTAGAAAAAGAATCAAACGCGAACGGCCCTATAAAGGTAAATTGTAGCCTCATTTGCGAGTTTAAGCATCCTACTGATGGTAGAATTGAAAAGGGTTATTTCAATTCTTCTCTATACAATGCATTTAACGCACTAAACTTAGAGGAAAAATATGAGAATAACGTGCTCTTCCCACTCCTTGCTCAGATTGAGGGCTTTGTTTCTAGAGACTCAGGGTGGATGTACAACGGTACGTTGGAAATGAGAGTAAATTTCTCGAAAAACACTGCTTTCACGATCGGTGCCCACGTTCGAATCCCTGAAACTATTGCCAGACGTAGAGCGTTGATAAATGTTCAAGCTGAAGAAGGACTTTGCTTCCCAGTATCCGTATTGGCGTGCCTCTTTGAGCCGACAGGGTTAGCTCAGCGTTTATCGTCTTATCCTAATTTTCGTGACGTGTTGAATCTAGATGGGATTCCGCTTCCGTTCGAAATGAGATATATTGAACGCTTCGAAAGGCTTAACGATATATCTGTTAATGTGTACACTGCAAAACACGAAGGCAGTGATTCTTATGTGGATACTGCGGACAACTCTAAAAAAATAGTGATCGTTCCCGTTCATGTCAGCGCTAAAGAGTGTGCTAGACATGTTCATTTATTCATGATAAAAGTACATGGGACGGAAAAATATCATTTCAGTGCAATCAAAAATCTGTCACGATTAATAAACCCTCAACTAGCCCCTTGTCTGATACAAGACGTAGGTATTTTTGTGACCGTTGTTTGAGCTCTTTTCTGACTGAAAATAAACTTGTAAAACATAAAGAAACGTGTAAAAAATTTGGAGCGGTAAGGAGTACATTCCCTCAAGGGGAAAATAAATTCCTGGCGTTCTCACAGTATAAACAACAGGAGAAAACAGGATTTATTGTGTACGCTGACTTGGAGAGTTTACTCATGCCTATAGAAACGTGTGATCCTGACACAAAATTTTCTTATACTGAGAATGTACAGAGTCATGTAGCATATTCTGTAGGCATGTACACTAAATGCATTTTTAATGATAATCTCTCGGAGTATCGTCACTTCACGGGAAAAGATTGTACAGATCAATTTGTTGAAGCTCTCGTAGATACAGCAAAGCGCGTACTAGATTATTATAGTACTGTAGTTCCAATGACGCCGCTAACACCTGCTCAAAGAGATGCTCACAATACGGCTACTCATTGTCATATCTGTGAAAAACCCTACGCGAATGATGATATCCGCGTTATGGATCATTGTCACTTGACGGGACTTTACCGTGGTAGTAGTCACGCAGGGTGTAATATTAATTACAAGAACCCTAGTCATCTGAGCGTGGTCATTCATAATGCACGTTGCTATGATAATTATTTCCTTCTCGAATCACTTGTTGAACGTAGAGAAACTGATCCGTTCACAGGGGAGACCGTTCTTGTCAATCCAGGGAAAGTTAAGGTTATTGGCGAGACAATGGGTAGATTCAAAGTAATCATGAAATATATTCGTCACGGATTTCGAGGGATCAC
>JBCFYV010000003.1:38442856-38450356 GCA_039000515.1 Timema cristinae | reverse complement strand
AACCCAGGCCTTGGAAAAGAGAGCGCCAATGATGGTACATAACCTTTTAGACTATTTAAATGGGATCATCTTAAATAATAAAGTCATGGGTACACTCGCATCCTTACCCTGTAAAGAAAACAAAAATGTTAATCGTTAATTCTTTTTATTTTAAAAAAGAGCTCGTTACATTTCTAAGAATAATCGTTAAAAAGTTTAATACATTGCAAGTAACTGTGAAAAAGTTTTTTTAAAAGTGTTCACTCAACCCGTCTTGCAGCTTCTTTACCGCAGGCTCCTCGTTCGTTTCCTCAGTAGTTTTACTCTTCTTTCCACGTGAACGTTTAGAAGCGTCAGTAGTTTTCTTCCTCCGTTTGACTGTGTCAACCTCGTCTTGACCGCAGAAGCATGATAACTTATTGAAATCAATACACTCTTTATACTCGTTTATCAAGACTATCATATGAAGCAAAGCTGGAATAACCGAACTCGTATCGTTCCGCATCGCACTCTTGGTCAGATCGCAAAAGTTTTGTCCGATCAAACTTAATATTCTTAAACCATTCGCTGAGCACTCAGACATTTTTTAAGCTTTGTACTTGTCGCTATCGGCGTTGTTGATACTCTGTAGCTGACTCAACTCTTCAGTTCCTTTAATATAGATTGTCGTGTACTGAACTTTCACCTCCCCTCCGACAGTTTTGCGCAATGTTGCCTCATTTATGATGTCATTTTGCTAACATCACTGCTTGAAGGGTTATAGCGGACAACTCTATCGTGTATGATTAGACAAAACGCCTTGGTATTTACCGGGATATTTTCCTCCGTCTCGAACGTTATACGGCATGTCACCATACCGTCCTTGAGAGTATCTTCCTGTCGACTGGCATCGAACACGACAATGGGTGCATGAGACTTGAAATGGGAAGGATCAAGTAAAGGTAAAGAGGCGCTCGTTCCGTAGTACGAAGTCTGGAAATTAGCATAGTCTTCGTATAATTTCGAGAAGGAATCCTGTCTAAAGTTCAAGTTCATATCCTCGTAAGGGTACATGTTAGAATTTAGATAGAGTTTGGCATTACGTAAATTACAATGATCAAAAATACTTCTATCTGCTGCCGTCGTGTTGTTCCGTCCGGTCTGAAGCGCGAAAACAACGTAACGAGGTTTTTCCAGCAAAGTTGACGTTTTCACGGTCCAATCATGTTGATTAGAGGTGGGCACGTTAGGGTACTCGTACAATTCCCAAGTACGGAAAGGTAGCTCGATGATCCTCCCGCTCTTGATGAAATTAAGCAGGTTGAGACGATTGATATCGTCAGTCTTTATATGCGGTACAAGCCAAGATATTTTACTTAACTCGATCCTAGAGGGCGTCTCTGCAGCAGGAGGTGGGGCTCTTTGTAAAGCGTTATTGTCGCCGGTCGAACGAACTAGCACCAGCTCTTGTTTCGCATTGATCAGTATTCGAGAATAATCTTCGACGAATCCTAGTATGAGACGTAAAGGGATGCATACGTCAAAGATGCCTGTTTCAGCGTGTACGTGAACTCCTTCAAGTCTCCAACCGGCGTTTGAAAGATGAGTCTGCCAACCATTCCTTATAGATAGATAGTTTTTAAGCTGAGTCGAAATACCCACATCTCTCGATTGATCAATCTCTACGCCGTTGATCTCATAGGCGATTCTTGAGAATAGATGCAGTATTCCGTTATTAACAATCCTCGAAGTGCTTCCAGGTTCTCCCGTATTCAAAAGTAGTCGTCCTTTGATATGCAGCAGAGAGCGGTGCGGTAGTGTGCATAACCCTTCTTGTTGGATAGATATCCTAAGCTCGTTCCCGTTAGCTAATGGACCGGGAATATACGAGGCATAGGAATGATACTGGAAACTGCTCAAGGCCGTATCGAAAGCGGCAGACTCTCCAACGTTCAGAATATCCACGGTGTCATCCATTATTTTCGTAACGAGTAACCTAGACGCCTTAAATAGAGTTTATTGGCAGGTGTTAACACTTTCACTGTCCTTCTCTCAATGTTTCGAGGAAGACTTCGCCGTCTTGTTTTATCTAGTACGAGTCCCATCCCCAGCGACTCGTTTCAGATGCAGACGTAGTGATATCGTCTCGTCCCTAAAGTTGATGATATCACCTCGTTCGTCAACAAGTCGTACCGTGATAGACTCTATTACTCGCTTCGTTACCGGAAGGTAAATGATATTGTTAGGCGCTTCCACTATCTTATAGCCTGGCGGGACGGTCATGCTGAACTCGTGCAAGGTATGACTCGGTTCTCCGTTGACGTAAGCTCCGCTAGCGAGACTGCATTCTACGCGGATCACATTCACATGAAGAATATTCACAGTATTGGTAGATATGTGCGTCTTCCCTGCAGGAAGTATGACCGAGTCGAACCCTAGCAAGGATGCAAACGTGCCAGGTCGGGTAAAGTCGATAGGTTTATTGCAAGTGATATAGCTCTTTAAAGTGCTAGGATCACCGATAATCGAGAGCTTTACGTTACTCGGGACTTCCCTTCGCAAGAATCGATCCAAATCAGCGCCGCAATGGCTCTCCTCCTCAACAAGGTGGGTTTACCTCGCGTACGTCATCTCCAAACGGATAATGGTACAGAGTTTTACAACCCTGAATTCAAAACGCTCATGAAGAGAAAGAGAATCAATCATTATTCTACATACAGCAACGTCAAGGCTAGCGTCGTGGAACGATTTAATCGTACTCTCAAGAACATGATGTGGAGGAGGTTCACGGCTAAAGGTTCATATCGATGGATCGATATGATCGATTCCTTACTGGACGAATACAATCGTACAGTACACTCGACCATAAAGATGAGGCCTATAGACGTCAAGGATGATAGACTTTTACATACCGTCTATAAACGTTTCAAGATGTCAGATTCCACGCCGAACATTTTTAAAGTAGGTGATATAGTTCGTATCAGCAAGTATAAGGACGTTTTTGAAAAGGGTTATACTGCGAACTGGTCGACCGAACTGTTTAAAATACGTAACGCCGTCGAGACTAATCCCAGGACCTTCCTACTCGAAGATATGAAAGGTAATCCTATCACGGGAGGTTTCTACGGTAAGGAGCTTAGAAAGACCTCGTATCCGGATGTTTACCTCGTAGAGAAGATAATCAGACGTTCTGGAAATAGAGTATACGTCAAATGGTTAGGGTTCGACTCGTCTCACAATTCATGGATCGAGGCGAAGGATATAGTGTAGAAGGAGGGGAGGGCGCGTTCCCCTCCTCCATTCCGAGCGTATAAAGCGGGCGCGAGGCGGGGAGACGTATCTCATTCAACATGTTTAGCCGGTTGGGTTACCGTCTGGAGGACATGAGCGATATTAAGATTTCGAACGGTGGTTTAGAATATCATATCGCGAGTGTTGACAAAGGTTACAGCGAGTGCTGTGATTCTTCCGTGCACTGGCTCGGATGCCATAATCCCGGAATGTGGGAATCGAGTCAGTCTGTCGAACGCTGTTCTACCGCTTGTCCGGTCTACAATCTTAAGGAAGGAGACGACCCGCTAATTCTCCGGGAATCGAGTCGGTCCATCGAACGCGGTTCTACAGCTTCCCACGAGGATGAGCCGGAATCGAGTCAGCCCGGTACTACAGCTTGGGCAGAGGAGGAAAACGCTTTGTGCGTCGAGTTGGACCGAATCGAGCGTGAGGAACTCGATCGTGTCAAGCACATCTCTGAACTTGAAAAGTTTCGTACGTACAACGTTCGCCGCCTAGAAGGAGACGAAGAGATCAGCGAGGATGAGGATGAACCGAACATCATAACGCTAGACTATGTAGGCAAAGTGCATCTGCCTGGTAAAAACTTTGGGGCGCGCTACAGGAGTCGCTTTAACGCTTCACAGAGAGGACTGTTATATCTAGGTGAAGGCAAGTACGAACTGTTCAAGTGGTGAAGTGTTCTAACATGTTTAGAGAAAGATATTTTTTTTTTTGTACGCATCAAGTGAAAGACTATGAGGGACTTTGGTGCGCGCTACAGGAGCCGCTTTAACGCTTCACAGAGAGGACTGATATATCTGGATGAAGGCGAGTACGAACTGTTCAAGTGGTGAAGTGTTCTAACATGTTTAGAGAAAGATATTATTCGTATGTATCATAATAAACTGTGTGAAGGCGAGTACGAACTGTTCAAGTGGTGAAGTGTTCTAACATGTTTAGAGAAAGATATTTTTGTATGTATCATAATAATCTGAGTGAGGGTGAGGATGAAGTGTTCTAACATGTTTAGACAAGACTTTAGAGAAAGATATTTTTTGTATGTATCATAATAATCTGGCTGAAGACGAGTACGAACTGTTCAAGTATCGAAGTATTCTAACATGTTTAGACAAGACTTTAGAGAAAGATATTTTTTGTATGCATCAAGTGAAAGACTATGAGGGAAAGAGAATTTATATGTATGTATGTATGTATCATCATAATCTTAAGAATATACTCGCTAAATAAAAAAGTTGTACTATTTATTTAAGTCCTTGATCATAGAAATAAAAGCTAAGGAGCTATGTATGTTTCATTCGGAGCAGGAAAATATCATTTTAGATATGTATTTTTTTCCAGGCTGTTCGAGGAAAGGAGGGCTATACCCGTCATCCCCTACTCTGAGAGAGAGGGAGAGACAGAGAGATAGAAAGAGGGAGGGGAAGAGAAGGAGAGAGAGAGAGACAGAGATAGAAAAGATCATTTTAGATATGTATTTTTTTCAGCATAGTCTAAAAAACTGTTCGAAGAAGAGAAGAGAGAGAGAGTGGAAAGAGAGGAGAAAAAGAGAAGTAGAAGGAAGAGATGGAAAGAGGGGTAGGAGAGGAGAGGGATAGGAAAGGAGAGGGGGAGAGGAGATGAAAGGGGAGGACATTTTCCGTCCTCGGCACCGCGAATCTACGCGCGGGGAACACGCGAGACGGGAGGTAAAGGGGTGAGGGGAGGGAGGACTTCTGAACCAATCATACAACCCGTCCCCGAGACCACCGTCTCCTCTGGATCATCAGGGGGGGGGGGGGGGGGGGGGAATCCCTGGAACACGCGAGACTACGGCGCGGGAGGGGAGGGAAAGGGGGGAGGAGTGGGGGGATACACACACACACTTACACTTTCCCCCTACCTGTTCTCATACACGAGATTGTATTCTACTTTAATCCCCTGAGAGCAAGGAGATTTGGCAACATTTAACTGAGAAAGAGAATGTAAATAAAAACTTTTCTCCATAAGACCTGCAGTTCCCTCAGCAATAATATTGGGTGTATGTGGATAAAGCGAACGGGTAATAACATACAAAGCCTAACCACGGGGGTAGTTTGAAAATATTAAAATCTATACTTATAAAATAACATGTCCTGATTGACTGACTGACTGATTCATCATCGCCGAGCGCAAACTATCAAGGCTACAAGCATGAAATTCGGACTGTATATTCATTTTGTTATGTAGGCACCCACTAAGAAAGGATTTTAGAAAATTCCACCCCAAAGGGGTCAAAATAGGGGATGATAATATGTATGATAATATGTATGAAAGTCCGTCATTTTGAAAGTTACATAAACAAAATTTTGTATTTCGGTTATTGACGTAAAACAAATAAATACGTGTTTCAGGAATTTTGGAAATTTTATTTAATAAGGGATGAAAAAGGGGGTGAAAGTTTGTATCGGACTGACTGACTGATTCATCATCGCCGAGCGCAAACTATCAAGGCTACAAGCATGAAATTCGGACTGTATATTCATTTTGTTATGTAGGCACCCACTAAGAAAGGATTTTAGAAAATTCCACCCCAAAGGGGTCAAAAAAGGGGATGATAATATGTATGAAAGTCCGTCATTTTGAAAGCTACATAAACAAAATTTGTATTTCGGTTATTGACGTAAAACAAATATATACGTGTTTCAGGAATTTTGGAAATTTTATTTAATAAGAGATGAAAAGGGGGATGAAAGTTTGTATCGGACTTACATTATTTTTGATCTGAGGTCAAGCTATGGTCATCAACGTAACGTAATATTTTAAATTAATCTGTAAATACATATGTATATTTTCGTATTTGTATATAATCAACTTCCACGCGAGCAAAGCCGCGGGCAACAGCTATCTAGTAGTGTATAATTGTTTACACCCACCGCATCATGTTATATATACTCTCTCCCGGTGACCAAGATTGAAAATCGCTCTCTAGACTACTTGTTAATGGTCAACAAACAAAACCAGTTTATTGTTTTGGCGAAACACCAAACACGTGAGCTCACTTTCGCCGCCAAAGTATTTTTACTCCTGCTAAGAGTAATTGGTGTTTTAAATTTTGTTTATGATAGTGCCCCCATTAGAAACTACCCCGGACCCATTAAAAAAATAAACATGGTTCATTCTCTAAAGATTCTCGTGAATCATCCAACATCTGCCGATTCGGATCACTCTTTAGTGTGTTTTAGAACGTTACACGTACAAAGAGATTGAAAAAAACTGATATTATCCAGCAATGTAGGGTATACAATAGTTAATCATTCAATTTTTATACCACGATCTTGAGGCAGTGGCGCACTCAGACATTTGTTTCTGGGGGGTAGAGGAGGGAAGCCATTATTTCGGTACTTTTTTTTTTACAAGTTCTAGAATTTTAGGGTATTTTTAAAATGTATATAAAACGGCGTTTCTTTGGAATATAGAGTCCACGGCAGGCTATATACAGTAGTGCAGTCCTTTTACTCGCCACATCTCTATTTCACACGGCTTAAGTTTGTTCGTTTTTTAAATTTTTTATTTTCATTTCATCCCCTTTACACCTGTGTGCTTCAATGCGTTGAGGTAGTTCGGACCCATTTAACTACATTGAGGTAGTTTGAACCCACTTAACTGCGTTGAGGTATTTCAAACCTATTTTACGAAGTCTAATTTTAAATAATTTAAAGTATCATATCTAATTAATTGTGACATTTGAGGCAATTTTGATTTCTTAATTGTTTCTATCTCCAGGAAATGTATATAACGTTGAGGGTTTTTTTTATATAATTTTACATTATAACGTTACACTAACGTCACTTTTTTTTCCCCCCCCCTGGAGGGCGGTCAATAAACGTTAAAGTTACCCCAAATTTTTTTTCCTCCCCCGCGGAAGGGAAGATTTTAAAAAAACAGATTTTTTCACTTTGGAATCTCATTTTAAAAATTTTAAATGATATTTTCATAACTTAAACTCTATTTTTCTTTAAGCCAGTCCCCAATTAACTACACCATTTACTTTTTCAATTGCGCGGGGGACAAAATTTCAGAGCGTAGCCCATAGGTATCCAACCGTGTCTTACTGCGGCTACTCGCCCAAACAGTGGCGGCGGTGATATTTATTTTTGGTGAGGCCAGGTCAAAAGGGAACCCGGGAATGATTTTGTTTTCCCACGTGTTAAATTCATAAGTTTTTTTATTTTTTTAAAAAACACTAGAGTTACAAAATCACTAAACAAATCTACAAAAAAAAATAAT